>JAEANM010003485.1:0-22323 GCA_017656035.1 Myanophis thanlyinensis
AAAATGGCTGGCTCAGGAATTCTGGGAGTTGAAGTCCATGAGTCATGAAAGAGCCAAGGTTCCCTACCCCTGGCCTAAAGAGATTGCTTGTTTTCCAGAAGGAAGAATAGGAGCTACTTTTTGTAGATAAAAGTTTTTGTTGTAGTTAATGCATATTCATATTTCCTGGCAAACTATATGAAGCTTTGAGTCTGTCTTCTCTTTTAACAATTATATAATGCTAATGTTGTTTTATAAAGATTTGGTTATTGAAGTAGTCTCTCTCTCTTTCTCTCTCTGTATATACACACATGTACATATTACATTACATTACATTAATTATTAGAAGAAATTTTCCCAGTTCATTCCCAGCTGGGATACACCACAGATGCTAAGAAGAAATGGATGCAGAAGCCAGCTGCCAGAAAGTAGAATTATTTTAATGTAGGAAGGCAATAAGCAAAAAGTGACATAGTTCCTGGCTTGCAAGCAGATTGGGGGAGGCAAACCCATGCCTTCTTATACTTGATTTTTCTTTGAACACTTACAGTAAACTCCTATAGTTTAATCAGATTATTTGTGTGCCTCTAGTTAAAGTGGTTGCCCTGAGTTCTGTCTTCCTATTTTAATGGGTTAATCCTGTCTCTGGACTTGTCTTTCCTATCCTGGGGGTTAATCCTATCAGTGAAGAGGAAAAGAGGAGTTCTGGTGTGCTTTAGTGAGTTATTTTTAGCCTAATATTCCTTAAGTATTTTCAGGATCTGTTATTTCTAGTAATAGCTTTTGGCAGTCTGCCCAGACTTGCAATTATCTTAGGTAGAGCGCTTGCCTCAGGGTCTTTCTCTCTTTAAGGAAAAAAGGCTGTCTTTATTTTCCGCACTGTTTTAGGGGTTCCTGGCACTGTCCTTTTAGGATGATATGATATGATATGATATTAACAAGCTCTTTTTCTGGCAAGAATCCAAGATAATCCAATGCTGAGTGGCAGGAGATTCAAATAGAGAAAATCAAAACTTTTATTTGTTAAAAATTCTAATTCTATTTGCATTCTAAGGGTAGAAAGCTTAGTTTTGGCATCTGTTTCCACAAGATGAACCATTGTGCAACAATTTGGGCAGTTCCAATCATGACTTCATTAATCAGTGGTTATTAGTCAATCAGAAAATTACAGAGAGATGACTGCTGTGCTCATGTCCCAGTTTGGGGTTTCTGGTTAATTACTATGAGACGCTGGATAAGGTAAGCTTTTGGTATCAACTAATAAAATTATGAAGTGACTTTTAGGATTGTGCTCAGTATGATTTGATGGCATATCTGAAGAGTTTCTCATTTCTGTGTATTTTTTTAAAACTTTTGATAGGAATCACACCAACCTGCTTCAGTTTGTTTGCACTTTATGACCCAGAAACCAAACTTTGGTTCCCTCCCAACCATGTCTTTGATGTTGATAGTGACAGTAAGATCACTTTGCATTTTCGTATGAGGTAGGAATATTCTTTGCTTCCATGTGTGTTCCACTTCGTTTTGCCTATACATTTGGGGTTGCAATCTCAAAGTATTTGCAATTAAAATATTTATTTGTTGAAAATATTTGAGAATGTGTATAATTGTAATGTGCTGCCTTTTAATGTAATCAATTATTAGTTAAATAGTTAGATTTAAGGAGCTGCAGTAGTAATTGATAAGCAGTTTCAAATATTTTTATGGAAGTATTAAGTGATGATAACTTTTATTCTTCAGTCTGTAAGAAGTTATATCACAATACTTTTGTCTTGGTTGCAGTCTTTCCTCTGCTCCTCAAGGTTATTCTTACTGCCCATTACAGAAAGATTGAACCCAAAATGATTTTCTGGGTAACTTAACTGGTTTACTTATGGGATATGAATGATCATCATCAATACTTCATTGGTATTCCAAAATAGCAATCCATCCTTTATTTAAAACTGTTATTGAATAAGGAGCTGATCAGTTTCTGACATAACTGGTTGGAAAACCTTTTCTTGACTTTTTTCAGTCAGGTTTCCAGAATATTTTCTTGATACCTGTGAGTTTACAGTCAATTTTGGAGCAAACATTTGCAGAATTGTAATTAAAACAAGCTCAGCTTTAGTGTGACAGCTCAGCACTGTCTCCTCTGCTACTCAGAATCTATGAAAAGATGCTTGGTAAAATTAACCAAATTTGATCAATGAATATTATTGGTTTACAGCAATACAATTATACATTTATCTCTTACTCTGTAATTTGTCCTGTTCAACTATCAAACCATAAATCATGTGGTTTTCATTTACAGATAAAACAATGAGAAAATTTGTAGCTATAAGGATTGAAATATATACATACTTTGTTATAATCTTAAAGATATTTTTATAAAACTATTTACTATTGGTACGTGACACCAGAGATATTGTTTAAAATGTATAAAGGCACTTTAAATTTATGTTGGAAATGAGAACAACAAGAAAGGACAGTTTATCATGTTAGGTGGATGTATATAAAAGCAAGATATTTTCGATTCAAATACATACACTGATTCAATGGATTGTAAAGATTAATATAAATAAGATATATAAAATATGATTAATATGCCCCTGAAATCAGAGGTTTTTCTTTTGGGAATGATAGACAAATAGTTGGAATAAAGTCAGGAAACTTTTTTTCTATATGATAACTGCAGTAAGATAATTGCATGCACAAAGATAGAAAGACTACCCTCAATGAAGGTTTGATTGGTAAGATGATAGAACTTGCTGAAATAGCTAAATTGACTTCTTTGATCAGATAAAAGACAAATATCTACATTTATTGCCAACTGAAAACCCCTTATTGACTTTTGGCATGAAACAAAAAATACTGAATGTATGATTTATGGTTTTGGCTTTTTAAAACAATTTTATCAAAGTTAACTGCAATAGTGAAATACAAGCTAAAAGAAAGAAAAAGTAGATAAAGTAAAAAGTGCAAAGGAAAAGAAAAAGAAATAATGTAGAAAACAGAAAGAAAGAAAAGTAATAAAAAGAAAATATATAAAGAAGTGATTTCCGAAGTTCATCTCAACAAGTATAAACAAGTTTACCTTTGATCAAATAAACCTTATATTCTTTTCTTTTACATCTAACAATCTTAATCATTAGTCCATTCAACTAATGTCATAAAATGTGATTTCTTTTTCATTTCTTTTGTTACCTTCTGACAAAATTCATCCAAACCTCTTTTGTAAATCCAATATAAAAGAATTATCCAAGTCATTCTTATGTTTATTATTTATAATTCTCTTCTGATTTTTAAAATATTAACTGATATCTTTTGTATGTTCAATAGAATGTATTTTCCATGTCATTTTTGTGGTCTGTCATTGTAGATCCATTTCAATATCAATTCTTTTATCAGATAAAGTTGCTCCTCTTTTGTGATTTCTTCCATCTTTTGGACACAGTCTATCCATAGAAGTAAATTTCGCTGCTGCACAGGAAAGATTCTTAAGTTAATTCCAAAACGTTGTTTCAAATCTATCTGGAACTTAATCTGCACATCGCTTGCTAAAATCAAAGTCTTGATTAGGTTTTGCTATTTGTTTCAAATTGATTGATTTCTTAAGCTTGTAATTAAATTTTTCATTCATTAAATATTGGAGGCAAATTCACCTGGTGTTTTCAAACTTGTCAGTCTAAAAGTTTCTAATAGCTGAAAAGTAATTAAGCAATATCTGAATGTGCTTAGAAAATGAAATATGCAGACTAGTATCCTTTTAAAGGTTCCAACTACAGTCTGAGAAAAATAATTATTCCGTTGTCTCCCAGTATTGAAAACTTGTCAGAGATCGCTGACTTATGGTCTCCTCATGAGGAGCAACAGCCTGCAGCACTTTTGGGCAATCTCCAGTCTTTTCTTGATCCAGAGAGATTTGAAGAGGTGGCTGTTTGTTCTTTGGTTCTGCTTTTGCGTAGCCATTTCTTCCTTTGGAAGTCTCATTTAGATGCTCATTTCTGTATTTTGTCATTGTGTGAGGTTAAATAAAAGTGGGTTTTTAGAGGAGCCACTGGTTCTATTGTTCATTGAATTGTTTTCTTGAAGATGATTGGAAGTCTATTCAAGTTCTTTTTTAAAAAAATATTTAAACATTGCAATCAGGATTAAATACAGACTTGCTGCTGTTTGAATCATTTCATTTGGGGTAATTTTGTTTTTATTAATGGTAAATACATTTTTAAAAATGGGATTCTGCAGTATTTTGTTATAGGCCTTTCATATTAAGTCAAATAATTTGTCTAAGGAAATCTAACATGAGTATAACCCTTCAGGCTTTCCAAAAGTGCAATAAAATGGCTTTTTTCAAAACATGTTTATGAGATCAGAGAGCCTGAGGTATTGTTTTATTTGTAATATAGTGAAATGATTGGGATTGAATAATATTTTAAAGCAGTACTATGACATATGGAGAGTTTTATTTGCTTTGTATATTCTGAGTGCCAAGAATATTATGCATTTGTATTCAAAATTCACAATTCTCCTTTCTTCCAGGAGTACTAGGTATATATATATATATATATGATCAATAATGTTGATATTCTTTTTTAATATTGTACTGAATTTGTTTTGTATAAAATTATAATGTTCAGTGACTGAAAAGTAGGCCATTGGTATAATAATGAAAAACTCCATCAAACACTACTGAAACTTTAATTTCATAGCATTCTTGCATTTGTGTGTTTCTTGGTCAATGCGGTTTGACCACATGTTTTGACAGAATTAGCTATTCCTTCCTGAAAGGAAAGCATTGTACAGAATGAAAAATAGTTTTTTTTATTTGCTCTTCTGAATCAAGAACACAGCAGTTCTTAACTTGTCTTTCCTTCAATATAACTCTAACCTACTTTTCACAATTATCTGATATATTGAGACTGCATTTTGAACAAGAAAACACTTTTAAGAAGATCATACTAGAGATGCAGTAAATTTTCCTTCCCTTCCCTTCCCTTGCCCCTTATCCCAATTTTAATCCTACATCATTTTAGCCATTTTATACATTTTATGAAATTAGCTTAACTTCATTTTTAATAATATTTGTTAATTTGGAAAAACTGATGTTAGACCACTTCACATTCTCAAAATTTATGCTACAGTTATGGTGAGAAGGAAAAGGAAGGAGGAAATCTGTTTCAGTTTGATAGTAGGGGGGGATAGTTTCCTTCGCTATCTTTGTTTTTTTGTCTTATGCTATTTTTGTATTTTTTGTATTTTTTTTACCGTTAAAAATGTTTGTAACAATTGTAAATCACCCAACCAGAATCGCAGGGAGTCAGTGGCATCTAAATTTCACATTGTTATTTATTATCATCATCAATAGAACCACTAGATCTGTATCTCTTTACTTCCATCTAATGGTTATCCAGGATTTTGCAGTGTAGGCCTAGTACCTTTAATTTAGTGCATTCAATTGAAGGTAAGTCTTTAATTGCTTACCTTATGTCTACTGAGGTTATGTTTATAGGCAAGCTGTTCAGAAAAATAACTGTTGCAGCACTGAGGATGCTAGCAGAATGAGTCGTTGGAATTCATTCCTCTTGTGCTACTCTTGGAGACAACTGAATTAAAGTCAATTGATATCAATTTGCCAGAGCTAAAATATTTCACACCAGTAGCTATGAGAAGTAGCTAAGAGAGCTATTTGAAAGCATTGTCTACAAGACGTGTATGCTGCCTTAGGTTTCCGTAGTACAGGTGTTGACAGCGTGCGGCTCTGGAGCCGCATGCGGCTCTTTTGCCCCTCTCCTGTGACTCCCTGTCACACTGACGGTAGTTAAGTTTTTCAGCAGTTGATCTCACCACTGACTGGCCCTGCCCGTCACCCCTCCCCTCCCACTCACTCCTCACTTGGCCTGAGAAGAGAAGAGACTCGCTCTGGGCCTGCTGTGCTTGTCTTGTTGCTAGGTGTAGTAATGGATCCTGGGAAGAGGGGATCTGTACCCCCTGAAGCACGATAAATTTTGCTGTGCTGTGCAAGGCGCTGCGAGAGCACCTACCTCATGGCTGCTGCCTCATAGCCTGCCTGCTGCTCTCGCAGCTCCTTGCGCAGGTGAAATTTAGTGCATCTTGCTGAGCGTTCAAGATGGACTCCACTTTTTCCTGCAGCACAGCGAGAAGGAGGGGGAGACAGACAAAGAGATACAGAGAGGGAGAGGGAGGATAGAGAGCCAGTGGGGCTGTGGGCTTGCAGGATGGTTTTGAGTGCCACTTCCGGTACACGCTCCATAGGTTCCATAGGTCTTAGAGTAATAATTGACATAGCAATATTAGCATTCATATACCACTTTTTTAAGTGCTCACATTTAGATATTAATATCCATTCTTCGAGCAGTAGACCATTTTCATCTCATATTGTTGTTAGGCGGTCTAACTAAGACTGTTTGATACTACAAATGCATTCATTGTTAGTTTACTCGTGCTTTGCCATTTATTTCTCTTGATATTATTTTAAAGTTGTTACAACTGTTAAAGTTATTATTAATGTTTAGACATATATGATCAAAAGGACTTAAGGGGTTTTTATTTGTAACAATTCTTGGATCTCATTCAACGTATTTTTAACCATCTACTGGGGATGGTGTAGTGACTTCTGAGACATGCAGTGGGTTAGATTTGATGACCACTTAGGCCCCTTATTCTATGATTTGGCCCAAGGCTGTTGAGATTCAAGCAGCTTACAAGTTTATGAATGAATAAGTAAATTAATATTATATGATTTTATGAATAATTTTGGTAAATATGACATGCAGAAACTCCATATTTGTAATAATCACTAATTTTTCATAGTAATGCTATAGACTTCTTTGTAGGCCCATTGGACTGATTGCATTACTGTTGCTCATACAGATATTATTTCCGAAACTGGCATGGGACAAATGACAAGGAGCCAGCCATATATCGCAGTATTCCTCGCTCAGCTGACTCAGAGGACAGATCATTCAGGTGTGAACAAGGCAATGCCATCCTGGATAAATCATCTTTTGCCTATCTATTTGAGCAAGTATGATATTTCTTTTGATAGTTCATTTATTTGGATTAAGTCTAATATAAATCTGGAACATTGTGTTGAACTAAATTGTAGTTTAGGATAAAGTAACTGGAAGAAAACTCCACACAATGTTGGAATGGCAGGACTGTATAAACAAGAATACATAAAAATGGTGATTTCACAAAATATTACACAGTGAAAACCAAGCTGTATGAAACAGATTGTGGTGAAAAGGGCACCTATTAAATTAGAGCCAGAAAGCAAACAAACTGACCTACATTTTGTACAGACAGTAAAACTGAAATAATCTGATTCTCCCTGGGATAGAATATTATTTCATATTGCAAATGTGAAGAATACCTATCCAATATGAAAGTCTTGCTAAAATCTACGGGTAGTTCAGTTACTTAGTTCAAACTTTCATGCAACCAGATGATTTTTTTCCTGTAACTATTAGACCTAGTACAATAGATACATTGAATATGAGAGAAAAAAGTTGGAAATAATGTTTGTTTATACTTCAGTGAAAATGGTCCTTAACATTAAATGGGAAATTGTAGAGATGAAAAATTCCGTTGTTGCAAAAAAAATCTCTTTACTGAGATGGTATTTGGCAGCTTCAGATTGAGGCACATATTATTCAAAAAACTGAAAATTATGATTAGATTTCAAATATGTGGCCAAACTGTCTTCACTGTTGTGCATCTATTGATGGTTCTGCATATTTACTTATTTATTTATCCCCCCTGTTCCTTTTCAGGGTAGGCTATGATAGAGTCAATCCAAGAATGTATTACTATTGTTCTATTGAACATCTCATTACCATTCTCATAGAAGTATCTGAAATAGTATTATAGCATTCACCTACCTCAGATTTATCCCAGAATTTCCGTTAATATTTGTATTCATTTTCTTTGCTCTATTCTTAATTATTCCTTTCTCTTTGGGGCTTCATTCCTAGCAGTTTTTTCTCCTTACAATTATATTATGCAATCATTCTTATTTTTTTGCAGCAAAGTTTAGTATTTTGTATAACTGAGCTACGATGGTGCAGTGGTTAGAATGCAGTACTGCAGGCTACTTTTGCCGATTGCCAGCTGCCTGCAATTTTGCGGTTCAAATCTCACCAGGCTCAATGTTGACTCAGCCTTCGATCCTTCTGAGGTTGGATGGATGAGGATGAGGACCCAGATTGTTGGGGGCAATATGCTGGTACTGTAAACCACTTAGAGAGGGCTGTAAAGCACTGTAAAATGGTATATAAGTCTAAGTGCTATTGTTATAACAGAAAATGCTTTGCCTATGTAAAATTGCTATGCCAATCTTTGGTAATATTTTAGTTTGATTCAAAGTAAGAGAACAAGAATAATTCCCAAGGAGATAGATCTCAGATCTAATATTTTGGAGAATTCTTTTCTTCATATTATTTTGGATTATTCTTTATTAGGGGAAATATGACTTCATCAATGATGTTGCCTCCTTAAAAGACCTGCACACTGAGCAGGAAATTCACCAATTTAAAAATGAGAGCCTGGGAATGGCTGTCCTCCACCTCTGTCATCTTGCACTGAAGAAAGGCATTTCTCTTGAGGAGGTGGCAGAGAAAACAAGGTATTGTCATTATTTATGATACTGCATCTTTGTTTAATGATATATGGTTTTTTATCATGTGGTCCAAAAATTATTTTTAAGAGTTGTGCATATTATTTATTGAAATAAAAACACTATCATAAAACTTACATCTGTTGGAATTCTTTAACTTGCACATTCCTATGGTACTGATAGGAGTTTTATATGTGTGTGGGCCAATTCAACAATGAGCCCAGTTTCCAGTAATCATTTGATGTTTGGGGAGATTAGATAGAATATATTATCAGTCTAATTGAAAAATCTTTCTAATTTTGTCATTTGTTTTACTGAAGAAACATATTCATACCTGTGAAAGCTGATTTTGGTACCAGTTTGTCTATGTCCCTTGCAGTTTCAAAGAGTGCATCCCACGGTCCTTTTGCCATCAGATTCAGCAGAACAATTATTTGACCAAGTTCCGCATGAAGAATGTTTTCAAGAAATTCTTGCAGCGTTTCCAGCAGCACACATTGAGCACTGGTAAACTTACAGAACAGGATCTCATGCACAAGTACTTAGCTACTTTGGAAAACTTGGCTCCACGTTTTGGGACTGAGCTCTTTGCAGCTGTTTCACTGGAAACGGTTTCGGAGGGTGAGAAAGTGCCACTTTATATCAATGGTGGTCATACTCATCTGGAGAACTCTTATTCCTCTTCTCATGGTAGCATGCCTGTCACACATGAAGTCTTGATCACAGGCATTAATGGGATTCAGTGGCGGCCTATCCCTGCTGAGGTAGGATTATTTGTGTATCCATCTTCATGTGATTCTGGATAGCTCAGTATATTATTCCTGGACATTGTGGGATACCCTAAGACACACGTAGGTGGGCAAGTTGGTTAACAATATCAAAATAGCAGATGTGATCAGGTGATTAAAGCAACTTGAATCTTAATTAGGGTAGAAGTCTTAATAACAGCCAAAATCAGTTCAAAATAAAGCTTTAAACAAATGCAATAATGTTCACCTAATTTTTTATAAAAGTTAAAGGGTATGAGAAACAAAACAGCCTCTGCATTGATCACATATTTGATATTGCTGACAGACTATCGAATTCTGGAGCCTATAAGCATCCTTTTCTTTCCACTTGATTTTTGTCTAATGTTCAGGTTGTAGATTTGGTAAACTTAAAAAGATGTTTATAAAAGTCTATAAGCATATCTAAAAGTTTATAAAAGCTCATTTGCTTTTATAAAGGCAGTATGCTGGTGTTCTTGTTTTGAATTATTCTCCCCCATAATAGGCAGCATGATACCTACAGTTTTGTTTCTTCATAGAAGAAGTTCAGCAATAATTGACAACTTAGTTTCCAACCTAGAAAATGCAGATCCAGTTCACCTTGAGGACCAAGTTTGTAGTGTGGCTTATGAAATGCTAAGTTTCTGCAAGTGAAGAATAAATTACTCCTTTTTTAATGTATGGGTATATGAAAGGGAATGGATCTCTTGATTCTGCATTTTTGGAAAATGGCATATTAGGGCTAATTGATAGAAAGAGTGTTACACAATTATATTAGAATCACTGCCAATGATTCCAAAACTCACTTTAAAATTTTTCTTGCAGAAACCACAAAGTCAGCCCCATAAAATTTATTTTGGGAGGAAAGTCAAGACTAAAGAGCACAAGTCCAAGCAGTCCTACCAACCAGTGGAGCAACGTCAAGCTAAATGGGCACACTTTTGTGACTTTCAAGAGATCACACATATTGTTGTCAAAGATTGCAACATCAGCATCCATCGCCAAGACAATAAGTGTCTGGTAGGTGAAAGTGTGTCCTACTATTTTACAATTTTTGTGTGGAGTTATGACTTACATGTTTTTGATGAATGTTGTAGGTAATTAAAGAACAAAACATGAATATTGAGAGTTAAATGTAGTTCAGATTATTTTTACTGTGTTGGAACTGGTCATTATTTTTCATCTATGTTAAATCTGATGGATCTATATAAGGCAGTGAATGTGATATCAACTGAAGTAGAGAGGAGAATGTGTAAGCAAAAATGTCGGTAACAAATAGCAACACATTTCTACAGATTCCCTGAATAAAATGTAGTTTCTAATGGGCTTTTATTTTGGCCCTGTAACTCAGGACTAACAATTGTGCTTTTCCTTTAAAAAAAAAAAATACAGGATTTGACTCTGTCATCCCATGAGGCTGCTCTCTCCTTGATTTCATTAGTAGATGGTTACTTCAGATTAACAGCTGATTCTAGCCATTACCTGTGTCATGAAGTTGCCCCACCACAACTGGTTATGAGCATCCTGAATGGTATACATGGACCCATGCAGTAAGCAAACAAGCCTCCTATCTTCCATGATCTGGTTTGAAAGGGAGCTTCCATATCATATCTAAAAGTTTTCTCTTTCTAGGGAAGAGTTCATTCTGGCTAAACTGAAGCGCGAAGGGCAGGAAGACGGGCTGTATGCCCTCCGTTGGAGTGTCCTTGATTTCAACAGATTGATTCTATCAGTACTGAAGAATGGCCAAGTAAGAGATGGGAGAGTGGTAATGGGGTTTTTTGATTCTGTAAACCAGCTTTCCTAAGCTTGTATTCTCTGAATGTATACTTTGCTTTTCAGAATCCCAGCCAACAAATATTGCTGAGAATTTTGGGATCAAATGGCCATGCCTCTATATAGAATGCAACCTAGAGAAAAGCTATATAAATTTTTATTTTAATGTTCTGAGGATTTTTAAAGATATATAAATAATACATATTTTAGCAACTTCCTAGATGTCAAGGCAGCATATTTCTAAAGCAGGAGTACAAAAATCCTCTGTTAATGTACAGTAAATATAAAATTGCCTTGTATCAAGTCAGGTAATTAGTTTTTATCAAACCCAGAACTGTTGACATGGATTCAGAATAACTGTCCAGGCTTTCAGACAGAAGCTTATCTAGTATGTAGAAACTTTTGCTCCCGTAAAATATGCTGTATTACTAATGTGAACTAAAGAAGAAGTGCATGATAAGCTTTGTCTTGTTTGAGACTCATCAGGCATAGGTAGCAAGAGATCTTTCTGTGGAATTCAAACTCTCTACCAGAGGCTAAATTCTGTTTCTGTTAGCAGGTTTGAACCCCAGAAAAAGTATGCCTGATGAATCCCAAATGGAATGAAAGTGGTCCTGCACTGCCTCTTTGTGGTCAATATAAATAGAAAACACACATTACATAAAAAAATCATCCTCTTCCTCCTGACAGTGAAGTTGGAAGACATGTAAAATTTTGTATATGAGAACATAATGTAATGTAGCATCTGTAACTCCCTGTTCTGAGAATTTCAGAAAAGGGAGATGGACCATATGTACCATTCTAAAAGTAAATGCTATCCACTAAGTTAAACCTGCCAACTATCCATGAAAATGAATTCTTGTTAGAATCGTAGTAAGCTGCTTCCAGAACATGCTAATAACTGACCATATAAATAGGTATCCATCTCTTACTTTTTTCCTTACTGTTTTTTTTTCACCAGAGTATCAGTACCCAAGGTAATGCAAACTATAGACAATTCCGGATCCAGAGGAAAGGAAATTCCTTTGTACTTGAAGGCTGGGAGCAAGAGTTTCCTAGTGTCCAAGAACTAATGAATGCCCTCAAAGGCTGTACTCTAAAATCTGGAACTGACATCTTCAGTTTGAAGAGATGCTGCCTCCCAAAACCAGGAGGTACACAGCAAATCAGAATTATCTTTTTCGCATTTATTGTGCATTGACAATAAAGGATTGAATTGAATTGAATCTTTTCTAAAAGTGAAATTTGTCCAGTGAATAAGATAGATCAGGTCATAGTGACGTACTATAGAAAGATGAGATATCAGCAGTTATAGTATGTTATCCTTAATGTGGATACAATCTACATTAAAATGTTTAGCATATGCCTATGTATACAAGGCATATGTATACATATTTTTATACTAAACCTGCCTTGGTTTAGCAGGTACATTTTTATTAAATCAACCAAAAACGTAATCTTAGTCTAGTATGCTGGTGTCCTATGTATGTGAAAGGAGGTAAATAAAATTTCTGATTTTAGATAGTTTAAATATAGTTTCTTATTTCTGAAAAAATAAATTTCTATAAACTCTAGCTTATAAATGTCAGGTTTAGGATGAAATTATGTCTATATCATGGTTTCATAGCTAAGATTTACAGAATTCCATGATAAAGTGGAACCTGTTAGATTGCCATATGACAGTTAATTGAACACACACTGCATGTTTTGCCAACATTCTATTTTTTAATTTTGGTTTTTAAATTGGTTGTTTTAATGGTTTTATTAGTTTGATGGTTTTGTTATGTATACTATCGAGTAACTATGCGAGATGGGCAGGTATACATATGTAATAAATAAATAAAGTTAATAATTCTGATAGTAAAGACCTCAAGAAAAAATGAAAATAGATATATAATAGCCTCTATTGTTTTGTAGTGCAGGCATTTAAAATTAAATCTAACTGATAAAAACACTATCAAAATAGATTGGCATGAATACGAGATATATTTCCTAGGATGGGCATGGGTCCAAGTCTTAGAAAATCAACTCCATTGTATCTGGGCACAGCCTATAGCTTCATTTGTAATGGCAGTTGGAGGAGAAACTGAGAAGAGGTGTGGATTGCCTTGGCAAAGTTGCCAGAACTAGCATCTAGCAAAATGTACTGTTTGATATTAACATGTTGTCAGAAATAGTGAGTTTCAGGAAGAATTGTTGATTGAATACTTTCAGGAACAAATTTTTAAAACATCTGCATTCTACATTTTAAAAATTGTGCTGTTTCTAGGAAACGTATTTTCCTTGATAGTATAAAACAATTGTCATCCATGCTAATTATTTTCTGGGAATGAATAAAATTGCTAAATGTTTCTTTATAAATGTTCTGATTTTGTGCTACTGTTTTAGTGTAATTTCTTAATCAGAACTTTTGGACTATTTATGTTCTGCAGAGATCTCAGACTTGCTCATCTCAAGAAAAGTGAAAGACAGCACAAGGCAGATTCTGAATTTAACTCAACTGAGTTTTCATCAGATTCGGAAGAATGAGATTACACAGGTCAGCAGAGTTGGTTTGTATACATTAGAAGATGAAAGGTTGGGTTTGTAAGTGTATAAGTCAAAAAGGATCTAATGTTTTTTGCCAGTTTCAGAAGTAATATCAACAAATACAAATTATGGCTTAGAAGCTATTAATAGATCCAATTTTGTTTACCTTATTTCTGGGGCATTGGAAGTAGACTTTGAGTAGAGATTTGAGTAAAGCAATATGAATGCCTGACAATGGAGATTACCATCTTGGTTTTTGTTTTTTTTTACCTTTGGTAGACACAGGTAGGATTTTGAATTTATTGATTTTCAGATAATTATAAATCAATTCTTCACTTAGTATGCGATTGAAGAGTGAAGTAGCTTTTATGTTCCAAGGGAAAGTGGTTTAACTAACACTGGTGTATTGTTCTCTATCAGAGAGCACACTTGGGACAAGGAACAAGAACCAATATTTATGATGGTGTACTTCATGTATGCAGTGGGATCAACAGTGATGATGAGGCAGAGTATTTTTCTACTGAGCAGAATAACAATGGCCGTGAGATGCACGTGGTACTCAAGATGTTGGACCCAAGTCATAGAGACATTGCTCTGGTGAGTAGACATATAGAAATATATGTTAGGAGTCGGATTTTAATAAATTAGAAAACCAACTTTGGCAGAGAAATATCATCAGCTAGAGAGAAAAATCCTGCCATTCAACATGCCATTTTGGGGGGTATGGGGGACAGGACATTAGTACATCTTGTGGGAATATTGTATTCTATCTAGTTACCTGTTGTCTGCTGAAGAGTAATGATTAACTTTTCCAAAGACTGTTAGCACTGAGCATTCTGGGAAACCAGACCCTGCCTGAATCAGGCCTTTGGATTTTGATCCAGATTGTTATCAAGAGACAACTGCTCAGCAGTTTGCCTTCTTTGTGTTGATGTTGATACTACTCATGACTTTTCAGTTTGCCAGCTTAATTCAGGCCAATGATGGAAAACAAGTTCTACATTCTTAAAATGTATGTCATTTTTAACTAAACCAAGGCTATTTAAGCATTTCTAACTTATCTTATTCCCTTGTACTTAAACTCTTATGTCTGTAAATGATATATAATATTGATTTAAAAATAAACAAGAGTAATGAAATTACATCTGAACAAGGACTCATGTTGAAAAAGGGTTGTTTTTTTTGCTTAAGAAAGCTTATTTAGCCTATCTTTTAAAATGAACCTATTTTTTGGGGATAAAAACAAAATAATGAATAAGAAATTAACTATTGCTTTATGGCAACAGTTCTGTGCTCCAGCTTTAGGCTGACAACTAATTGGTAGTTTAGGAGCCCATGGCTGGATTAGACTGCTCCTGCTATGTTCCTTGGCCAGTGGATGTCATGCCTTCCCATTCTTCTCTGCAGGCGTTCTTTGAAACAGCCAGCCTGATGAGCCAGGTGTCCCATATCCACTTAGCCTTTGTTCATGGGGTTTGTGTATGGGGTTCAGAAAGTGAGTATTAATTGTATCCTTTAAAGATCCATGCATTGTCTTCTTTCAAATATATTTCTTCTGTTTCCTCAACTGCCCCACAAACTTCAAGATGTACCTTTGCATCACTTTTGATTCTTGCTTAATACTGTTTTATTTCCTTTTGTGTATAGCTAAAAAGTGTGTCAAACTCATACCCAGCTATATTTTGTCCAATTTCTAAACGATAGATCATTTTTCTTCTGCAGCTATTTTAGATTAGATTAGGATCATTTTTGATAACCAAAAGTGCACTTAATATTTCTGAGATATTCAGAAGCCATAGGGAATTGGACCATTGTGCTAAATTAGTGGGATTGATTTTTCCTCCTTTTTCACATAGTAAGTTCTTAATTTTAAACAATTAAGTTTTTGTGGGTCTTACACCAATGATTTGATTTATGTCTCAAAAAGATGAGAAATAGTGGTTCTAGAAACCACAAAAAAGAAGTTTCAGTTGCATATGATCTTGATTGTGTGCATCCCTGTCTTAGATCTATTATAAGTATTTGAAAATAGTCTGTTCCCATCTCTGCTCATATTTTGTAGCCAAATTAACACCTGTTGCTATAGAGCAAGGATGCTAATCCATTTGTTTGCTTCATATTTTTCATCATCACTTCTGGTTTGGTTTTCAGATATAATGGTGGAAGAATTCATTGAGCATGGTCCCCTGGATGTTTTTTTGCGCAATAACAAAGGGCGGATAACAGTAGGCTGGAAATTCACTATTGCAACACAATTAGCTAGTGCCCTCAGTTACCTTGTAAGTCTGTTGGTGGGAATTTACAATGGGTGGCTCTACTTGAAAAGTTTAGATGTCATTTTGGATGATCTCCATTCTCAGTTTTTATTGGAGTTATACACAGGACCCAAATGGCAGACTTGTAGAATTCTTCTTCTTATACATACTTTTAATTACCAGCCCTTGAATTTGAATTATTTGGAATTGTAATTTAGTATGGATATTGATCAGAAAGATTATAAAAGTATTTTGGATTAGATTCTGAAAAGGTGTTTTATACCCAAATGATTCCAAGAAAAGACACAACTGCTTCAAAGGTAGTCAAGCACAAACATGCATGCATCCATAACTTCAGAGCATCATCTTGAGGGTCAGAATTGCAATACAATTTCCTGTGATTCTCAGCTTGAAGAACCAACAATGAAGCAACATCTGTAAGGCAGGTTATATTCCTAGAAAAGAAGAGGAATAGCTAATAAATAAGGTTTAAATATTTTGAGACCCATTGTTTTGCCCATCTAGTAAGATCTGATAGAATGGACCTTCTTCAGGTTCCATCCTTAAAACAGTACCATCTGATGGGACTCATGTGGCATGTGTTCTCTGTTGGAACAGTACTTCCCCAAAGGTTCAAGTTGTTCCAACCCTCCTATCTTTTAAACAATCTTTGAAAGCCTGGATCCTTTCCCAGGTGCTGAATAGTATGTGCCCTTGAGGTGGGTGGTGGATTTTATCAGTATGTTAAGTGTCTCCCACCCTGTTATTTTATTGTAGTGAATGTTGCATTTAAGTTGGATTCTGCTCATAGTCTTAGTAAGAGACTAAGGTGTTTTATAAATGTGATGAATAAATGTTGTGTTTACAGGGAGTTTTGGTTAAGGAACAATACATATGGTTTTTTAATTCATTGAATTTGTAAACTTTCTGTTTAACAGCTAGCTGCCTTTTGAGAAAACTGAGGCATAATGCAAAAATGTCTAGATTAGCTTGTACAGCAGGGGTGTCAAACTCAAGGCCCCTGGGCCAGATCCGGCCCCACAGTGCCAGCCTGGAAATAGCAAAGGACCAGCCCATGGTGTGTCTGGCAACCCAAATGGTGTATGGGGGGGCTGCGTGCACCCCCCCATGCCCCATTTTGGCCGGCAGGGTGCTGCAGGAGGCCTTCTATGCAAAAAACGGGGCGCGGGGGGTGGGTCTGTCCCATCTTTCCCCTGCTTCCTCTGCCCCTTCCCTCCCCCTCCAGCCAGCCCATGAAGAACAACAATGCTGATCTGGCCTGCAAAGAAATCCAGTTTGACACCAGGGTTGTACAGGAATCTAGAGAAGTTAATTCTTCTTTTTTTCTAAAGAGCAGAACTTTTTTCCTGACATACATCGGATATAGTATGTCACAATCTACCATTGTATTTGTTTATGTAGGAAGATAAAAACCTAGTGCATGGCAATGTATGTGCGAAAAACATCCTGTTGGCCAGGAAAGGTTTGGAAGATGGCTTGCTGCCCTTCATTAAGCTCAGTGACCCAGGAGTCAGTTTCACTGTCCTTTCCCAAGAAGGTAAACTGTTAATATTTGGAAAGTAGTTTCCTCTTCGCATTTGTGATCCTTTGAGGTACATAGAGGTGATCAAGCTGAATATATTACATTAGCAAGCTTGAATAGAAGGATTCTGTGAAATCATATAAAATCAATCAGTATAAATGTTTTTATATCCTGTTGTGGGATATGAGTGCTCGTATGCATTTGGACCTTCTTGGATGAAGGTTTTTTTAGTAGATCATCTTGTATTTGTAGTGACACTAACTGCCTTATTCTATCGGAAATAAAACTGACCTTTTGACTCCAAAAGGACCTTATACTGCATTCCCAATTTTCTGTAAAGGCAGAATGAGCATTAGAAAATGCTGTGCTGATGTTTTCACAGTTCCTGAAAAGCCTTTCAGGAACATTTTTAACACAAGCTCTCATTCATGTTAGATTGTACTTTTTTAATGTTTTCTAACTTGGCCTTCTTCCTACCATACTAGTTTCTGTGAGTATTAAATTATTTTTCTTTGGAAAAACATTCTTCTCATATGTACTGCTGAAACTGACATTCATTACCTTGGAAAATATAGGCATAAAAATCTTACTTTGGAGAAAAGGCCCCCTCACTTTACTTCCTGAGTCAAGTCAGCTGATATTGTAATGCAGAGATAGCAATGTCTGAGTTGCAGTTTTGTGGCCTTCAAGATTATCTGGGGTCTGCATTGATGAGAATTGATGAGAGACTTTCCTATCATTTTGAAGTGGGGAATAGATAAAAATACAGTTAAAGCCCTAACATATACATATAACAATTGAAAAATAAAGAAAACTACCAAACTCCAACACTAAAACTTAGTTTTCCCCACCACCCTAATATATGATGTGACCCCATTTGTTTTATGGCCTTCAGTCTTCTAAAGAACATTAAGGATGACCTTTGGACACCCAACCTGCTATAAAGTTTTATGAGTGAAAAGTTATTTTTTTCTGCTGGTGAAATAATTCAGCAGGCCTCACCCTTGCTAGCAATTCAATACTTTCATATTTCAAAGTAGCACGGTTTATTTAAGATGGGATACATTTGTTTACAAGTGTGTTTAAAGGGAACTTGTGGAAAATGAAGTTCAGACATTTGTTATGCCCTCAATTTTAAGGGGAAGAATTATAGACAGATCTTCATGTGTCATGCTCACATTGCATATTACATGATAGCCTGCATGCTATCTTTCGCAAATATTTAATATACCTTTCTTATCCTGACTGTAATCAATCTGTGTACTAGATTTTGCATAATTTCTGTTCTCTGTCCAGCAATCCCTAATCCTTGATTTCTTTCTCTGTTTGTAAAGAAAGGGTTGACCGGATCCCGTGGATTGCTCCAGAGTGTATCAAAGATGTAAACAACCTTAGCACAGCAGCTGACAAATGGAGTTTTGGAACCACACTGCTGGAAATATGTTTTGATGCAGATGTGCCACTAAAAGAACGCACTCCTTCTGAGGTAGTGTCTCCCTCTGCTTTTGTTTTCATTATATTGCTGCAGACTTCAGGTTGGTTTCTTATAGAAAAGGGTGGATCTAGTCCCAGCTTGAGAATAATAACACAACTGTAAACTTTTTCCACAAGAGTACTGGGCTGCTTTTTTATTAGTTTATAATGATATTAGCGTTTCTTTATAAATACGTAACTATATTATTATTGCATTAAATAATACATTCTGTGATAAGGACACATACAGTATATTAACTGTGGAATATATTATAATTGGAAGCTAGAAAAATCTTTAGGTGTGAACTCATTTTGACATGAGAATCATTTTTTTAAAATTACACTTTAAACTCTAAAGCATGCACATCACAGTAGAAAAATAGACAGTTTTATCTACATATGCAGAAAGATCTACTGTACTTTATAAGATTGGTAAAATTAAAGTGTTTGAATAAAACAGAAATATTCCATTGAGTTCTGCTTTACATTTTTCCAAATGAAGGATGTAGAATTGCTGCTTTAATTATATCGTAGTTCTTAGTGCAGAAGAAATATGTTAATTAAAATTGCTGGGAAGCATTAACCTCAGATATGTTGATTATAGTTCTTTGATGGCTGAAAATGATGGATGACTTAAAGAATCTCTTCTTGTAGATGAAAGAAGTACAAGATGTAATAAAACAAATAAAAACTGAGTTAATGTCATCAAGAAATTCTAGTTTAATGCTATCTGTTATTTTTGAGAAATATTATAGTGCTAGACAAACTAAAATAATATGAAAATAATATGAAAGTGTGGCTACATCACTCAGATGTTGCAGGTAGATACTGTCAAGGCTATGGTTTTCTATGAAAACTTGACCATCAGAACACAGATGTTAGATTTGAATAATGGTGCTGGAAAAAATATGGTGTCTATATTAACTTGGACTGCAAAAGAACAATTAATTCAATGTTAGGCTACATACAGAAACACTGATAATGAAGCTAAAGTTTAAATATTTGGGACATATAATGCAAAGATAAGAATCATTGAAGAAAAGCTGATGCTTGAAGAACTGAAGGCAATCACAAAAGAGATGACAGAGGACAAAGTGGCTAGGCACAGTCATTGATGGCACAATCATGAGTTTAGAAGAAATTTAAAAAGTTACTGGTAGACCATCCTGGAGAAATCACTGTATCTTCATTGGGTCCTGAAAAGTCTGAAAGGGCTAAGTAACAATAACATAATTTGCATCTCATTTTCAGGTAAATTATTGGAATGAAATCGCTTCCTAAGGTATTCGTAGAAGAGGAGTGGTAGAAGTAGGATTCCAAGATAGCAGGGAGATTTTTATGACCAACTTTAAAACCTAACTAATCATTAGGCATCTAGATCCCATTTGAAAGCTGTTTGGCATACAATGACCAGAAATAACTTATTACAAAGGAAATGTCAGTGGATTTTCTATGTTTAATCTAATTTCATTTGGCAATATCAATCATAGGCTTCTATCTTTTTCTGCAGAAAGAACGTTTTTATGAGAAGAAGCATCATCTTCCAGAGCCATCCTTCAAAGAACTAGCTACCCTAATCAGCCAGTGCCTAAACTATGCTCCTGGAGAACG
Organism: Myanophis thanlyinensis; assembly: GCA_017656035.1. NCBI lineage: Eukaryota > Metazoa > Chordata > Lepidosauria > Squamata > Homalopsidae > Myanophis > Myanophis thanlyinensis. Next base: position 20,551 of record JAEANM010003485.1, read on the forward strand.
ACCCTCTTTCCGGACTATCTTACGAGATCTCACTCAGCTGCAGCCACATAGTAAAAATCCCAAAGAACTCTTAGATAACAGCATTTGTTAGCCACATGACAGCAACCTTTCTGCATGCCAGGGCCATCCTAAAAATAATGGGCTCCATTAAACTCATTACAGTGTATTCCCAGAGGAGTTGTGCTCCAACTTTTTTGAAAAAGAAAATTAGGTGCATTATGGTTAGCAGAAATAGTATACACCCGCTATTTCTTTGTTCATTTAAACAAAATGACAAACTTGTCACTGAATACTGACACCATGGTGGGTAGATGCTCCAATGGTTGCAAGATGAGAGCAATCTCTGTCTTGTGTAATATAGTGGTATTCTCTCATTCCCTTTTGTGGATACAAGAGGACAACTGTAAAGCAGGCTCAATTAAGATGCTATGAGGATAAGCAGAGACTTAGTGTGTGGCCTGATTATAACTGCTTAAATTGCAATACCAGTGAGAGAAAAAATAAACGTTAGCCCTAACAATAAAAAACAGAAGAAAGAGATTATACAATGTTTAGTCAAATCTAGAAATTTGTTTGGTTCAAAGAGAAAATTATGAGCATTTAGTCCTTCGGTACTAAACTCCAATAAAAACCTCTTCTGATCTATATGCTGTAGGCTTCCTGAGACTAAGTTTCTTCCCTTCCAGCCATTGTACATCTGCTACATCTTTCTTCTTGTTTTCCAGATCCTCTTGACATTAGTTCTGTGAATCCTGCATTCCCTGTATCAGATCCTACTGTCTTTCAGAAGCGCTACCTGAAAAAGATTCGAGATCTGGGTGAGGTAAATTGCCTTTGTTAGGAATAACAACTTATTTTCTTCCTCCATTCTTAAAAAGTAAGAGCTGAAATATGATTCTCTTTATGATTTTTAAAATATTCCTGCAATCAACTTTTTCTATCTGTATATTGAGGATCAAATGTCTTGCATATCTTCATTTTAAGAAGCAAATATAGTTTCCTATCTTTTAAGAAGCAATAAAACAAAGATATATTCAGTGAATATGTAACAGGGAAGTGGAATCATGCTCAGTATTAGCTACAACTGTATCAGTGTAATGTTAAGCAAATATTATAATGCTATAACATTTATAAATGTACATATTTAGGGTTATTTTATTTCAGCTCCCATCCCATATTAAAACCAAATGTGCAGCTGCTGATAAGGCATTTTAGCAGCATCTTTATTTGATTGGCAAATCAAATAACTATTTGATGGGATAACTACTATCTCATCATATCAGATAAGAGTGTGAGTTCCTAAATATTCTTATCATATCAGTCAAAAGAGATGCAATCTGTAACACTGATGTTACCATTAGTGATCATCTTCTTAGAAACAGTTTTATTTTCCAGCATTCTAGAAAAACATGATTTAGCGCTGCTTGTGTGTTTTATATACTTTTTTTGTCTAGTTCAGTTCAATGAAATTCAATTGTTATAGATCTCAAACCTATGAACTTTGCATGCAGTGGGTCAAATTGTAATTTATATTATTTGTGTGCAGATAATGCATAGCATGCCAAAGAATGTAGTAGTGAATGCTCCAAATTATATCATTTGCATCAATTTTTCCCATTTATGTAATGATAGTAATAGCACTTACACTTATATACCACTTCGTAGTGCTTTACAGCCCTCTCTTAAGTGGTTTTACAGAGTCAGCATATTGCCCCCAACAATCTGGGTCCTCACACCAGTAAATGGGTCTTCACACTAGTGTATGTATGTATA
>JAEANM010003486.1:0-22321 GCA_017656035.1 Myanophis thanlyinensis
TATCTACCTATCTCATCTACCTATCTACCTATCAAATCTACCTACCCACCCACTTATCTACCTACCTATCTTATCTACCTACCTATGCTACCTATCTACCTATCAAATCTATCTACCTACTTACCTATCTTATCTACCTATCTTATCTACCTGCCTATCTACCTATCAAATCTACCTACCCACCTACCTACCTGTCTACCTATCTTATCTACCTACCTAACCTATCAAATCTACCTATCAAATCTACCTACCCACCCACCTACCTACCTACCTACCTACGTAGGTATATCTATAAAAGTAATAAGCCTAGTTCCTTAAGACTGAATTGCAGCTATTCAATATGTTCTTTTGGTGTCCTTGTTCTTCTTCTATAGTGTAGTGTTCTTGAAAGCCTGAGGGAACTGCTACTGAACTGGCTGAATTGGCACTTCTTGCAAGCCGACACGGCCTCTGAGTTAAATGCAGACGCCCTGTAAGTATCATCTTTTAAAGAGGATGTCCCGCCCATTTTGCACTGTGATTTCCGATGTAGAAGCCATTCCCAACGTGAATGCTGGTGCTTGTTTCTCACTCTGCTGCAGGAACACTTCCATTTCAAGCCTGGTTAATTCTATAACGGAACTCATCCACTTTGTTGGCCGGCTTTCAACCATCGCCCTGCACTTGGAAAACAACTCTGCTTTTTTAATGCATTTCGTCCTGGATTTCTATGAAATAGTATGTAAGCTAGTCTCACTGTAACTTTGTTCCAAGCATTTTGATAATGCCCTTTGATAGTATTAGTGAAGAGATTCTAACAGATGTGTTGGATACGGTCGCCGCCTTGAGTTACTTGTAAAAAAATAATAATAAAGGCAGAACGCAGGTAGATAGACAGACAGGCAGACGATAGGCACAGGAAGGAAGGATTGAAAGGATTGAAACCCTTTTGTTCACACAGAACCCATTGTTTTTTTCTTAGAACAATGCTCCTCCAATTTCAAAAAGATTGCAGCCAAGGGAGCCTCAACAAAAAATGTTTAGGGTTAGCAGTAAAAGCAGCTAACAGCCAAACTATTACAAACAGCAATTATTTGAAGACTTTGCTAAATTTCAAGCAAATAAAGAATCTCATTTGGTATCAGGTGAGGTTTTTGGTTTTTTTTAAAGATTTGCACTACTGAATAGCACCAATTGGATTGATCTTCTCCAATAAATAGATGAAAAAAAAACTTCTAAAAGTTTCTGTACAGGAGAAGGTCCAGTAGCAGCAGCCAATCTTGTCCCCTATGTTTTTTTTTTATCTATAGTAAATCTGTAGTGTAATGATTGGAGCCCAGTGTGAATATGTGGATGACAAAAGATATGACCCTCTCTCAATTTTAACATGCAAATACTGTACTGAAAGCCAAACACTGAATGCAGAAATCCATTCCCTGTTCTAGGTGTGCGACATGTTTCAGAAGTACAAGGTCCCTTTGCTTGTAATCCCTCCTGCAGGAGTTTTCTATCCAGCACTTCTTGGCTTGGATTCTGTCAGCGTGGACCAGCTGTGCTACATTATGTTCAGGTACTAACAGGGCCTTTGATTTTCTTCCCTATGCTATTTTTATTTTTCAAACCATCTGGGAGGACATCATTTCCATGGTTCTGGGGAGAAAGCAGTGTAGGTAGTCCTCAAAGTTACAGCCACAATGGAGAATTTATGTTGCTAAGAGAGAAATTGGTTAAGTTGAGAGTTTGTCTCATTTTATGACTTTTCCTGCTGCGTTTGTTCAAGTTGAATCGCTGCAGTATTTCGTTGTGCGAAGAGAGAATGCCATCCATTAATGCATATCATTTGGCTAATTTTAGCGAACTTCATGAACACCTACCTAGGCCATGAATAATTCTTGATTTTGTTCTTCAGTAGAGGAAGAATTTCCATGATCTTTATGGTCAGCTTGTGAGACTACTGTAGACATCTGGTCTTGGTATACATGTCAGCCCTAAAAATAGTTTTGGGGGTTTTCTCGTTCTTTAGGGCTGCCATAGCAAGCTATGGGAATGGGAGTAGGGGAGGCAGAGAATAGTATGGGGTAGTATCATAACATTCTTTCCTGTGGGAGCCAAGGATGTGTGGCCAGCACCTGGAGAGGACGGATCCAAAGATGACCCACGCTGTTGATAGTGGATGGATTGGTGCAGGTCGCAGCATGTAACTCCCAGGAGGAAGACATTTTTTTGGTTTTACTTGGAACTTGACATTAACCCGAATCTCTCTTTAAAACACATTAAGCAGCTCCTCGCGCAACGAGGTCGCTGTCCTGGGTCCTGAGCCCTGGGCATGCTCCTGATCTATCAGGTGGCGCAAAGACTCAGGGAAGATGACATCTCGACTTACAACTAACTGTTCAGTGACCATTTGACATTACAACCCCACAGTTCAGAGCTTGAGGTCAAGTGTCAACGTGCACGGCTTGCATTTTAAATATTGGAGTTTAAAAGAAACTGTTGACTTAGCTTGAGAATGATTCTCTGCAACCTGTACGCTTGTTATTTTATGCCCAACCATAAAGAAATATCTTTTCGTTGCCTCATCTTTTCTTTCCCTAAAACATTGTGCCAAGATCTGCTTTCTTTGGCCAAGAATCCCGAGCTCAGATTTACTAAAGAAGACAGTTATAAAAATTAATCCCCAGTCGATGACTTGTTTCTCTTAAACCTACCGTTGCCTTGGTTACTCGCTTTCATGCTTTTTCCCCCACAAAGAGTGACTGCAAGGGACGGAGTCATCTCAGACAGTGATTTCATACGGGCGCGTAAGCGCTCTCCACAGCCACCCTGTGAAATTAAGAGTCAACTTTTTAATATTAAATAGCGCTTCACAAACATCACGCCCATTGAATCTGTGGCGATATTATGAACGCATAACTCTCGTGAAATTACAAGAATCGACTTGGTGAAGCTTTAAATCATTTGTAGTCTGGCTTTAATTGCGTAGAACGTAGTGATGTTAATGCGGGACACATGCCCTGCTTGCTTGTGGTCAGCTGTGAACCTGGATTTGTGTCTATAAGGCTCGTGGCTCAACAATGTCACTTCTCAGCAGTTTTGCTTCTAGTACCGGTGTCTGAGAACCCACCAGTTGCTGAATACTGTGTTAGGATTCTTTAAGTTAGTTTCCTCCCCTCAAAAGCTGCAGGTATTTACCCTAAAAGAAGCATTCTGGGAGTTACGCTAAAAATTATATTCATTATATGGAGTAGTAGTTGGGAGGGTTACTACAGTCTGGCCTAACACTTAACAGCGTTTTAAATTTTTTAATTGAATTATTTAAATTTTCAAATTTTTAACTCTCATAATCTGGGCCATCGATTTAATCTTTTTAATTATATTTTAACTTTTCTATGTGTCTTGTTTTTAAATGGCTGTGCACCACCCTGAGTCCTTTGGGAGGGGGGGGCAATATAAAAATTTATGTAAGTAAGTAAGTAAATAAATAAACAAATAAATAAATACTGGAGGATTTCCAGTTTCTATAGTGACTGAATGATGTACTGTTTTTCCTCCATATGAGTACGTCCTGCCTTCCACGTTTGATGCATAGTCTGTTGGGTTACGTAGTTTGTCCTATACAGCCCTCAACTTACAACCACTCATTTAGTGACCATCCAAAGTTGCAACGGCACTGAAAAAAGAGGGTTAGGATCATTTTTTACACTTATGACCATTACAATCTCCGCAGGTCATATAATCAAAATTCAAAATGCTTGGCAACTGGTTCATTTGCAGTGTCCTGGATCAGATAAGATCACCTTTTCTGACAAGCAAAGTCCCTTAACGACCATGTTACTAATTTAACAACTTTCCATAAAATCGGGCAGGAAAGATTTCTCGATGCCTAAAATGTTTGGGAATGGGGAACAGCAATGCAAGTAGCCAAGAAATCAGCTATCTTTCTTAGCTATCGCTTATGGGTTGGAATTTTTAGCAGTATTGTTTGGAGTTTTTTTTTTTTTAAATAGTCAAACCCTCTTCTTTGTTTCTATTTTTAGGTACCGAACCAATTTGATAGCTGCCAAAAAATACCTACAAGCCAAAAAGGTAGAGTAAAACAAGGCACAGTGTCCTGCTATGTCATTACCACAATATAGTAATTAGCTTTTCTCTTCTTACCTTTCTAATTTGTTTTTCCAAATTACCCTGCGGGTTCAAAGATCCCATTCATTTTTCTGACTTTGCCTGAGAAAAAAAAAGCAATTTCTGCCTTTTCATACGATCTGGGTCTGATATTCTGTAAGTCATGCCAAGGTTGCTTTTAGCAAGAGTGAAAGAGCTGTCGCAAAACTCATCTTCCTTGATCCTCTCAGGCATCGCTGCAGATCAAGTTTAGCAGCCAGATTTGCCACGAATACAACCAGTACATAACCAGCATGGTCGGATGCCTGTGGACTTCAAACGTCTTCCAGATGGATGCCCACCCTCAGGGGATTTATATGGAGCCCAGAGTGCTGGAGAAGACCTCGGTGCAGGAATACAGGAAGGCATTGAACATAGTGTACCATCCTGCCTTGACAGGTTATGCCATGCTCTTTGTGCAGCAGGTAAGTGGACCTTTTATTTTTCAGGACCATCCTCCCTATTTTTGTCCAATTTTGTTTATTGAATACAACTAACCTTTGTTGTGTCCTTCACTAGTCTTCATTGTGTCATGTTTTATTCCTTGGCCTAGTGTGGTTCAGCTGCAACTATGCTATCAAATCTCAAGCTTTCATGTATTTCTCAAGAATGAGTTTGAGACTCACCACTCTCCTATCTATCTATCTATCTATATATCTATCTATTTATCCCTAAAGCTGTTTATCTATATATTTACATCACATTTCTGAATTACCCATCTCCTACAAAGAGTTAGTTTGTAGGAGAGAGTTAGTCAACTCTCAGGGTAGCTGTAGTAGAAGCTCACTGGCAAGACATTGGCCAGTTAAGGCGCAACAGACCTCTTGATTCCTTTTGTCCAGTACCCTGTTAATTTTGCTTTCTTTCTTTGGGACTTAGACTTAAAAAGCAGCTTTTCTTGCTGCTTTTATTACAGTCAAATATTCTATTCACAGTTAGGGACTAAGCCCAATATGATACATACTCTGTCTAACCTAATTTTATTCCTTTGAAAAAGACTGCTAGTTCTTAAGCTTAACTTTTATGGCAACGCCTAAAGAAATTTAGGAGTGCCGAAGATTTCTCTATGGAAAGGCTCTGGTTTCCTCCGAGATCCATGTTTCTTTTCCTAACTAGTAAGAAACCGAATTAGGGGTTCATGAATATTTATAGAAACGGACATCATTTTTAGGCAAGGCCTCGAAATCATTACCTTGTTTTCCTACCCACAGATTAATTATGCTAATTTGTACATGCTGACATGAACAGGGATCTCTCATCAATCTAGCTGCTCCTAATACATAGGACCAGCCTTTATTTAGGGAGAAAAGGCGGTAGGAAAAATGTCACAATGTTGGTTTACCTCCACTGGGGGAGCCTCACATCTCCAGGAGACAAACCACAGCAAACTCCTTTCCGAGAGAGTTCAACCTAGTTCAGGGAGTAGGGACCTCAGAATCACTGGTTTGTTTTGTTTTGTTTTGTTTTGCTGAAGAACATTATTTTCATTCCTGTCTGTCGAAGTATGTGTTTCTAGCTCCCTATGGTATCTATAATACATCCGGGCTCTGCAGTGAAATCTCATCTCTTAGGCGACTATAGAAAACTAACAATTTGATCCTTCTTTCCAAGTGCTTCGGTGAAAGCAGATTTGTCATGAGTAAGTCATTCCCCTTCAATTGCTAAAGACAAAGCGGCCCTTTGGGGAATTCTGGCAATTGCTAGCTTCATCGACTAGTAGAGGCATATTTAGTTTTCTTACAGAGATAGAAACTGCCTTATGCCCAAAATGACCAATGGTGGTTTAAGGAATCACTGTAATATGAAATAAGAGATATCCTGTAAGAGAGATGGAAGAATAAGGTGAGGAGCACTACTGAAGACAGAAACAGTGAGAAGCTCATTGCAGAGAATTAAATGTCCCCAGCAATTAAGTCAATTACAATTCAGTTTATAGCATAATGGCAATTGCTTAGCCGGCAGTGTAAGAGCTAATCTGTTCTATAAGAGGCCTAGATTTTTATTTTTTTGATTCACTGTACTTCCTCATGCTGAACTCAAGGTATTTTCTAAAACCAGTCAAATAGAAGCCAGCTGATACAGGACCATTCTAAAATCCCAGGTTTCCATTAATGTATCCTAATTTCATGACATGGCTTAGAGATACCGATACACCTGATTTCATTATTTTTTTTAGAACTCCCAAAACATCCTTTTGTCCTTCAGCAGTATCATGTTATTCTCAGAAAGGGCATGTTTTGATGTAGTTTCTAGGCCGTGTTAACCAATAGCTTTCTTAAATATCTGTTCAAGGCTCACAAAACAGTTTAATTTTTTTAAATTGTCCTTTTCTTTTCAGATACAATCAGAACACAAAGTCCCAGATTTCAAGCTAATTCAGGTAAAAAGCCACACATTTTGAAAACGATTAAATTTCTTGGGAAGTTTGCTACATTGTAACCAGTTGGGCATTGCTTCAGAGAATAAGACTGTACAATGATAAAGGATTCCGCACAGCTAGGTGTGAGTTACAAAGTGTTAGTACTTCTAGGCTCATGCTTTTGTAAATTGATCTGGGAATTAGGAGGCTGCACAGAAAATGAGTGGATATTGTATGGCAAAGGAGAGGGGCGCAGGGGCCTAGGGGTGGATCTCACAATCAGGAGGCTGTGAGTTTGATCCTTGGGTAGCGGAAGGTTTTTCTTTTTCCGGGTGCAACGAGTTATTGTCTGCTGCGAACTCCCATGTAGGTGTCGGGAAGGGCATCCAGCCAGTAAACCCTCGAGCTTCGTTCAGTCGTCCCGACTCTGCAAGGGATGATAAGAGTCATAAAATAATTGTATGTCAAAGGAGAATTTCTATACCTGGATGTGTAAACTATTCTAATGCTTCATCTGCAGGGGAGGAGATGGGATTGGTACTTGGAATATTTGTACTCCCAAGAACTGCAAGGGTTGAAAGTCTTCATTGAAAGCAGCATCAGGCGTGTGTTTCGACCTTCTCAAACAAAACCAGGCAACTAAATGGGGATTGAAGATTGACTCTTGTGAATGGATTTCTTCCTGCCTTCTCCTATCAAAGCTAACCTTGGATTCTAACGGGTTCCTTTTTCTGAAGAGAAGGGTCCTTTCAGTGCCTCAGTACTGATTACCCGTACAGATGGTTCTTGGTAACAATAATGGCACACATGCAGATCTTGGCCCAGCTGGTCTTTGTGACATTAAACCTTTCCTCTTTGGGTAAAGCACTCTTTGGCCTCGAGAGTACACACTTACTCTCACGAAAGAAATAGAGCGTGCCTAATTTCCCGTTGCTAACTTTTTGCTTTCTTTTGGAATTAAGCAACCTGAATTCAATTCATTATTGGAAAACATTCAAGCAAATTATAACAGGATTTTCCAGCCCGTGACCGTTTTTGGACAGCTAAATTATCATCTTTCACCGATAAACCACAAAGCCCTCGCAATAGATTGAACAATAGTCTCATGCAGGGTTTTTTTTTCTTGTGACTTGTAGATAAATTTGTAAATAATTGTATAGAACCTATTTATGCATAAAGTGCTCTGTAATATAAATTAAACAGTCTTTGGCTTTGGTTTGTTAAGAGTGAAATCTCAATTTTTATGGATTTTGGTTTTCTGAGTATTGCATCTGGTAGATGAAATTATGTTACAGTTTGTGGAATGACATTTGTATGAAAACTTTCTGAAAAAGATACAAGTTTCTTGGTCTGATGTACTCATATTCTTAACCAAGATCTTTTGGTTTTGGTTTGTTTACTTTTAAACCAGCTAATGCAACAAAGTCTTGAATTTCTTCATAAAATGTTCAATACTATTCTGAGGCTGTGTAAAACCAAACCTACATCATCAGCAAAAGTCCTTGAATTATAAGTCTCTTTTTAAATTTTCAAACCAATTATGTTCTCATCCCGTCTAATGTCTGGAACTAACATAAAAAGCAAAGGGATATCCTTGGTTTGACCTCTTCTGTATTTCACATGGTTTCATTAAATCACTATTAACAATAATATGCACTTTCCAAGGTATGTACTGATGTAAATATTTAATCCTTCAAATAAAATTCTCCCAAAAGTCCATGTCTTCCAAAATTGTAAACATAAAAGACCAATTCAAATTGTTAAAAAGTTTTTTTCTGCATCCAAAAAAATCAGTGTCACTTGTGTCTTGTTATGTTGCTTCAGATACTCTTTATTATATTCAATATAATTCTCACATTATCTCTTAATTGACTTTTGGTAAGAACTCACATTGGCCATCATGAGTAAAATCCGGTAAAATCTTCCTTAATCTATCAGCCAATATTGGTGTACATATTTTAGTCAAATTAAATTTGGCAATTAAGCAATGTTAGACTCTTTCCAAGATTCTGGCATAGTAGATCCCTACAAAATAGAATTCATCCCACTTTTCAGTGGTTGCAAAGGTTAGCCTTCAAAACATTGATAGTGTGAATTTTGAATTCCATCAGGCTTTCTTTTGCTATTCTGTGGTGCTTTCTCTATTTTTTAATGGCTTTTTACGGCTTCTGAGTTATTTTGTTTCATATTCATAAAACTTGTTCTAGATTTTGAAAGCTTTGGTAAATTCTGTTGTTTTTAAATAGTCATCAGTTTTTTTGCTGGGACACCTATCTTTTGTTATAAATTTGCATAAAAATTTACGGAAAGATTTCTGAACGCTCCTTTCATCTGTTAATACACTGTCACCTTACTGACTCTTTAACATTGTTTTCTTTCTTTTTCTCCTGGTAGACCAACCATTGCTTCTCTCTCCCTTCCTCTCTGAACAGTAAAATGGCTTGCTGAGTACTCCAGCTGTGCTCATTCTGGCCCACGTGTATTTGTGCTCTGCATCCCTAATGCTATGAATAAATGAGGAATCTCTGATTTAAGAAAAGTGCAGCTGGATCCATTTGGAGAACTGAACAGTTTAAAGCAAAGCTTGACACTGGGCGGTTTCCTAAGGGTTTTTTTTTTTTAATTTCCTATATCTCCCATAAGAAGGAAAACGTCTTAAATGAATTGGTTAGTTTCCTCCTCCTCCACTTCTCCAACCAGCCCCAAATCAGATTTTGATCACAAGTCTAGTCTGACTTATAGGTCTGCCTCGACTTACAATATTGTTCCTTTTTATATCTTGTGGTTTGCTTTTATCTTTCGGCAATTTGAGCTCCCTGCTCCGACAGCAATTCTTGTTAAGAGCCTGGCTTTCACACAGCTGTCGGTATTCAAAGCGAAAGGGTGGGTAGTTCTCACAAATAGCAGATAAGTAAGGTAGGCAGCTCGGCTCTGGGATGCGCCTCTTCCTTTGAAGTTCCCCCATGCACAAGTTAGCCTGCACATGTAACATGTCAAGTTAATGTGCAGCCATCCAAAGGTTGGAGGCTCCAATTACGAGAAGCCCTCTCTTGGCCGATAGGAAGGGCTCAGCTGCTGCTATCCAGTAACAGCTGGCAGGCTCGAGGTTGCCAACTCATGGGCTAGAAGCCAGCCTTCTTCTTCTCTCCAAGAAATTGCATTTTCTACGTGCATAGAGAAGTCATAATTCTGGGTGGCGTCGAAAGCTTGAGCTGGCATTTTTAAGTTAAGAAAAGCCTCAAATAAATGGGGTACAAATGAATGTGTCATGCCTCGGTGGCTCTCCGGCTCAGCTTCCCCCAAGTCATCGTTTCTGAATGGAAGTCTTGCTGAGAACAAGACCGCAGTTCCAGCTCTCTGCCTATCTTTGTTTGTTTGCTCACCGTGTCGGTTTAAACATAATTGTGCTTCTCTGTGATTGCTGTGGTTTTTCTTGTTCAATACTGCCAGGTGGGGGTGGGCAATCGGAGATGTGCATGAGAGAATCGAAGTTCGGGAAGGTTCAGTAGGCATTTCTAAATAGTTTGGGGGTTTTTAGTTGAATGGATGACCATTGGGTTGGGCAGAGGGTTGCCCAAAGACCATGGAAAAACTTTGAATGAAGAGGATGGGAGCGATTCAACTACCATTCGGGCCAATTTGGAGCAAAGTACATGGACCTGTCCAACTTCACTTCTGTCTTGTTCAAGTGCTATAAATAAAGTGATTTCAAACAGGCTACAATTGAAAATTTTCAATGATCTCCCTCCATCCCAATGAGACAACCTGAAGTGTTGACAGCAAAGAGCAAAAAAACTATGTTTACATTTCATATTTGCCTTGACCAGAGATGAACAAAAACCTTCAGTCTTGGGGCTGAAGGCATCTCATCTAATTTTTTTAATACTCCATACTTCTCCATTTTATTTTATTTTTTATCTGCTTCATTTCTCCCTGGTTTTCTAACAATTTTGGGAGAAAGACAAGCCAGAGTTCTCCCTCAAGGAATAAAAGACCGAACTCAAATTATCCTGCTGGTCCCTTAGAAGTTCTGAAGATGTTCTGTTAGGGACAATATCACAGACTAAATCTATTGCATTGTGAAAAACAGACTTTTGGCACATAATCAATCAATTGGGGAAAATTCTCCAAAGACGTCAAGTTACATGTTTCAGCTGCTGGTCTGAGCTCCATGCATCTAATTTTGCAAATCATCCTGAAATATTCTTCTATAATTGAGTTATAGGTTGAATTAACCTTTAATTAAATAACATTCTCCTGACAGTATTGATAGCACAACTCTTTGTACTTGCTGGTTTCCTCCAACCTATTAATAAAGCGCTGTTGTGACTGAGTGGAGCTATTCCCATATATTTCCACCAGCCAAGTGCTTAAGATTTAAATTTGGGGTGCTTTGTTTATGTTCCAGGTTTTAAAGCCTGTAATTTGCATTTGCCTGTTGGTTTTTTTTAAAAAAATAAGTTATTTAAAAAACAAAATTGCTTCTCAGCGTCCATATAATTTTCCAGCCAAGTTATGTGTTCAATAAGACGATCTTTGCTCTTAGCACAGAACAAAAAGCAAGAGCTAGAAGCGAGAGCATCTTTTAATGTGTTTCTTCCTTTTATGTCCCTAAATGCCAGGTCTCCTAACTTACAAGCAGATTATCGAATTCCCAGGGGTGTCCCCCAGTTAATTCTTCCACTATAAATGTCCGTTTTATTTATCTGCCCCATTTACAATTCGCCACTTTTCGGGGAGCGCGGTAAAACCTGACCCATAAATCACAGCCCCAAGCTCAAAAAAAATGAACATCCCCCAACCAATTTGGCTTTGGCTAGAGAACCGTGATGGCGAACCTATGGCACAGGTGCCACCGGTGGCACGCAGAGCCATCTTGTTGGGCACACAAGCTGTCGGCCAACTTACCTCCAGCTGAGCATGCACATGCGATTGCGCGTGCATGCATGCGCGATTTCCGAGAATCTAGCTGGTCTTTGGGCCTCTGCTGTGCATGTGCATGATTACAGCAGGAAATCAGAGCTCTCCTGTGCATGCACACGCGATCGCTCACGTGTGCGTGAGTGCCTGCACGTAGCGCATATGCATTGCACGTGCAAAAAAAGCTGCATGCATGCGCAGATGGTGCAGTTCCACGTGCAGCGCATGTGGAGGAGCCCCTCGCAAATGCGTGCAAAGCACATACTTTTGGGCACTCAGTAAGTAAGAAAAAGGTTCACCACCACTGGGCTAGAAGATGCCAAAAAAGGTGCATCAAAGCAGTTGGGGGCCACCACTGAGATGGCCAGTCACCTGGCCCACATCCCACCAGTGGGGTGGGGTGTGTGGAGGGAATCCACTCTCGAGGCTCTTCCCAGAAGGGAAGATATTTTTTTTTTCCTTCTCCAGCAATTCCTTGTTGCAAGAGCCACCCTGGTGCACCAAAAGTTGCCAGATCCTCTTTCTCTCTCTCTCTCTCTCTTTCTCCTTCCCCACCCCACTCCCACCAGCCAAACTCCTGATCCCTTTGACACCCCCCTCCCTTGCCTTGCTCCAAGCAGGACCCTCCCCACGCGTGGGGAGGGGAGGGGTCTCCTTTCCCTTCGCCCCATCCGCGCAGCCTTCCTTCAAGGCAGGGCGGGCGGCGGCGTGGACTCGCCCGGAGGAGACGCGCGTGGAACGGCACGCCTCGATTATTATTTTTTTGCCTCCCCCCCCCCCCCCTCTGTTCCCAGTCGGTCCCGCGGCGGGGAAGAGGATCCCGCAGATCCCGCAGCGGCAAGGGGGCGATCTCCACCCACCCACCCACTTCCCATCCGCCCTCCGTCCTCCTCCTCCTCCTCCTCGGGCGGGCGGAGGCGCCTCGCTTTCTGCCTTTTGCAAAAGAGCCATTTTCCCTTCCCTTCTCTTCTTCATCCTCCTCCCTCCTCTTCCTCCCCGCCGAACCGGCTCCGGGTGCAGCGTGCTATCTTTCGCGGCGGCGGCGGCGGCAGCAGCCATCGCCGCCAGGGGCTCCAGGGTCGAGCGATCTGCTGGATCTCTCTCTCGCTCTCTCTCTCTCCGCTCCGTCTTTCGGGGCGATGCGATCGCTTGGCCAGGCTCTGGATGCTGGTGTGGCCCCCCAGGAGGAAGCGCCGATCCGGGCAGGCTGAAGAGCAGCAGCTGCCGTTATCTTCTTCCCTCTCTGCTGGGGAAACCCTTCCAGGTAGGCCGGCTGGGGTTGGAGAAGGCGAGCATCCTGCCCTTCTCAGCATCTTCATCCTTACCATCCTCATCATCCTCATCATCATCATCCAGCCTCTGTGCTGCTGCTTCTTCTTCTTCCTCCTCCTTCCTCCGGGCCTCCTTGCCAGGAGGGTCTCCTTCCCCTTTTCCTTGGGTCAGCCACCCACCCACCCATTTCCCCCAATTTCAGGCTGGTTTTCCAATGAGATCTTCTACAAGGCAAGGGAGGGAGCCCCTTCCCCAAAAAACGCTGCCCCCCCACCGCCCCCCAGAGCACCCTACCTCTTCCCTGCAGCCCCCTCCCCAAATCTTCCCAGAAACCCCCCCCCCCCAAAAAAATGACCCCAGTGACATCTCTCTGGAGGTAAGAAGGTCCTGTAGGAAAAAGGGCCCGAACTTTGCTCAGATGTGATGGGAAACACAGCATGAGACAACACCCTTAAAAAGCTTGGATGCCTGGGAGAGGGCAGATAAGCAGGATAGCCCACCTTTTTGGGGGTGGGGGGTGCGGTGGGGGGGAGAAGGGATCTAGATTTAGCCATTGCCTTGAAAAGCAATGCCATGATCAGTTGCTCCTGAGCTGGATGACTTTATCAGGCTCCTGTGCCCTTGTTCTCGGATGTGGTCATCCAGCCGAGGGACAGGGATCAGAAAATGTAGGAGACATTACAAATTTCAGAGCAGGCTGGGCAAGAATCTGATGAGAAACACACAACACACAACACACACACACACACACAAACAGCAAAGGATGCCTTCCTTCTCTTTTTACCTTTAAAATTCATCAATCCAGACTAAAAATTCACTTCCGACTAGAGGCACTTCCCAGCACAGCATGCCAGGGGTCCTTTTGCTTTAAAATAAAATTAAAAAAACAAACAAACAAACACTGGACCGTTTGACCCAAGTCGATACTGCAGCCCTAGTGACGAGTTACGAAGAAGGAATCAAGCCACTGGAGCTTGAAATCGGCCACTTTGGAGGCTGGCAAAAGCAGGGGAATGTGTGAACGCACATTTAATGGTGGCTGGTTTCAAGGGGCTTCCCGATCATTTCAATGAGGTTAATGACGGGCCAGCTGCATTTTTAACTAGGGTCTTCTTCTAATTTTGTACAAAACGGGGCAGCGTCACCCTGCAGATAAAAATAGTAAGCTGGCCCGAGGAACTGGGCTCACACAATGCTGAAACCTGGGGTTGTGTACACCTTTCCAAGTTCTAAGCGCAGCTTCCAAGTCCCTCTAGAAGTTTCTTCCCAATCAAAAGGATAGAAGAAGGGAATTATTTAAAAGGATGGGGAACAATGTCAAAGAACGTTCAGAGAATGTTATTAAAGCATGAACCTTTTTTCTTTTTAACTCTGGCACCATTTTATTATTATTATTGGAGAGTGGCCCTTTAGCACACCACTCCAAAATCAAGAGGTTTTTGAGCCTAAAACAATGTTATCCAGCCCAGTCCTGCACTAAACTTTGCTTCTTATATAAACCATTCTTGACTTTATTTGCAAAACCAATTGAGATTATTTGCTGGATCTGATGTTTTTTAACCTGCCTTTCACAGTAGGAGAAATCTTGTGGCACAGAAAAATATTTCTTTCCCAAGTGTTGGTTTTGGTATCTTGACCTACAAAGAATGAAACTCCTTGATTGATCGATCCATTCCACCAACTAGTAATCAAAATATTCCATAGAATCCTGAGGTACCGTTCACTGACATCAGCTTTCCAAGCTATAGAAAGAATGGCACTGAACCTCCAAACGCACAGCTATGCAATACTGTGATTGCTTCCTTTTTAATTAAAAAAAGTGGGCCAGAAATTATAAAAACCCAAAGTGTAAAGGCTAAAGAAAATAATCTCAGAACAATCGGAAGCACTAGCTAGAAAGTAGAAACATTTTCTAGCTAGTGAGATAGGACAGCAAAAATCCAAGAGCACTTGAATTCTGCGCTAGTCTGTATTTTACTTTAAAGAATCCAATAAAAAATATAGTGTTAGTGCAGAAGTGCAAAACATTGCAAATTTTGCAACTAGTACAAAAAATATTAGTGCAGAAGCCCAGAATATTTCTTTAGCTAACAAAAGGCTGCCTACAGACTGGTGTTGGAATTTCTGGATGGCATAGTCATAGTGTTATTCGCACCACAAACAAAACCACAAATTAGCCAACCATCTTTCAGTCTGGTGTGTTATTCATGTGTAGTAAGTTGCGTGGTCTAAGATGGTTGAGTGAAAGGAGGAAACTGGGGTTGTTATTACAGGTGAGCTAGTCAGTGAACTCAAGCTATGGCAAGGTAGAATCTCTTATTTATAGATCAGTCAGACCTTGCTTTGTCATCTCTCCTTAAACATTCCTTTTTAAAACATCACTCTTTTATTCTTTGGGTGGCAAAATTATGTTTTAATTATGGTGCAGGGTGGAATAAATTACAGCAACTGGTCTCACTGAGCACTGTCTGTCAGTACTGTTGCTTCAAAGAATTTGATAGTTCTTTAACTCATATGATTTGGTCTTGCTCTGTTATAGCTTTTTCACTATTTTCACATTAATATATATGTTAAGATAATCTTGGAGAAAATATGTTTAGGATCTCACTATAACATTGAATTATGTTCCGGATAAAATGTCAGATTTATTATCTTATAACCTTATGGGTTGCTTTGATTTTATCAAGTTTGGGGTACAGCAAACATAATTTTAAGTGGAAAGACATTTGATGTCTTCTGATTTTAAGGAATGGGTCCCAGGTTGAAGTTTGTTAAGTTCTAAAAGTTGTTTAAAAGATCTTTTTAAAGTTTCTTTTTAAGTCTTTATCATTAAAAAAAATAAAAAAATGACCTAATGTGTAGCTGCATAGTCCAGATTTAATATTTAAGAATTAAATTTATTTCACATAGCTATTAGTTTAGTTTAGTTTAGTTTTATTTGATTTATATACTGCCCCCTCTCCCTAGGGACTCGGGGCGGTGCACAGCCAATAAAAAACATAGATACAATAACAATTTAAAACCTATTAAAATAATTAAATAAAGGCTTGTTTTATACATTTTTAGTTTCTGTTGCGTTTAGTTCATTTAATCGCCATGTTGTTAAATATTTAGTTCTTTTTTCTTTCCCATGTTACCATTATTTGATCTAAACTTTTTACTTTATATTTCGTGATTGCAGTACGAAAAGCCCTGTTTCAAAAAAACAACGTTTTGAACGATCCCCCTAAACAAATTCTATTGAAGTCTTTTACTGCAAAAAGCTTCAGTGGGATTTCTTTTTAGCTGGAACTCACCGAAGTCCTGACAGTGCTTAGAAAATGCTTTATCTTTGTCTGTGGCACTAACAATTGGAAAAATACAGTGCTGAAAGTGAAAAGAGATCTATTATACCCAAATGCCTCTCGGATCATGCTGTGGTAGTCGGAAAAGAGATGCTCACAGCCCACGTAGAATAATAGTAGCAATACTTGCAGTTGGAACCGTGGTTTTACAAGCAAAGCCATAAAAGTTGCAAAATGCAGCAAAATCCATTCTTTTGTGCCAATATGCTGTTCTTTGCTCATTTAATCGCCTTTTATGCTGTCTTGATCACAAAGGAGGCTCTAGCCAGCATACTGTACATAGCTGGAGTAATAATAATGATACTAACACCCCAGACTTAACAACTGTTGATACAAAAAAGCATAGGTAGTGGATGTGACAGGGCACGGAGACAGCAGAACAGATGAGAAAGAACTGAGAAAGAGGGGAGAGGAAATACAAAGGCCTGAAAATAGGAGTAGAATGTGGCAAAAGACATCTAAAAACATGCCAAGAAAACTACAGGAAGTAGTTCTAATTGCCCCGAGTCAACACTGACTCAAACGTGCACGTACAACCACACTCGCACATAGACACACAGATGCACAAAGTTGCTCTACTCCCAATCTCCAGGGAGAGGCACTCAAAGGTTGCCTCTGCTTGGTTTGATGTCGCTTCCTAGAACTTTTCAGAACTTCAAAACTTTTCATTCATCTTTATTACATCTTTAAAATATCTGGGGGACCCCAGAGAGATTCTTCTTCCAGAGTGTGCCCCTTCTAAGCAATTCCCTCCCGAAGAGCGAGCAAGCAAGAGATTTGGCTTTGTCATATTTGAGGGGGGGAGCTTCCAAACCGCAAACTGGTGAGATGTAGGTTTCCTACCATAACGCCATTTGTGTGGAATGGGACAGGGCCCCTTGCTTCAGCAAGGGGGTTGGACTAGAAGATCTCCAAAGGTCCCTTCCATCTCCGTTATTTTGTAAGTCTTTCCAATGTAAACACTTTCATGTTTTAATTTTTACTGCCCGGTGTTTTTAACCTTTGCTATTTTTTGACACTGTAATCTGGATAGCGAATCACTTGACCGTGGCATAGGTGGCGAATCAGTTTAACAAACAAACAAATCTTGAGATCTCTGATTGGGGACTGAGGGATTCTGGGAGTTGAAGTCCACCCATCTTTAAAACGGCCAAGGTTGAGATGCTGCTGTAAATCCTATGGAAAGATGGAATAACACATCTTGTCCTTCATCTTCTGTCTTCCTTCCAGTTCCCATTGCTCAGCCCAGGGTTGGTCCTCATGAGCATCTGTTCTAATGCAGCCCATGGTCATGCAGGGATGCTCATTTACCCTCCCCAGATGTCGTGAATGGCACAACGCCGGGGCGTCCCGTCGCAACAGCACTTCCTACCCTCAGTCTCAGGTAAGACCTTTCAGCTCCACCCAACGGCTGTCTTCTTTGCCCTTAACCTGGGCAAGGCGTTACTCCATGGCTTAGCACCACACCTTCATGGATCAGATCAAGAAAGTGATTCCCTAATTTTGCAGACATGGAATCAGGCTCGTAATATGGGCACCACCCTGGAATGTTGTTGTTTTTTTCTTTTTCATTGTTTCGAGGCCCTGCACATCGTGGCAGTGACTTCTAAACTGTGTTATATGCTCGGTGTTTTAAAATTTGTTGTCTCCCCTAAGCCTTTCTCCTAATTTCTTTATCCACCTAAACAAAATCAAATTTACACTTTCAGAGGAAAGCGATTCTGATTCAAGGGTGGCATTCCCTTACAATTACATTTGAAAGATAATTCTGCCTCCGTTTCCCTCTTTCTCTTTTTGAGAGCCACAAAGGGCATGGTTTATTTATTGGTGTTCAGCCTTTATTATTTTTTAAAAAACAATTCAAAGCAGTGAACCCATACACCACATCTTCCCCACAATTATTACCCCCTGCCAGGTAGGTTGGGCTGAAAGACGAGGACAGGCCCAAAGTCATCCAGCTGGCTTTCATGGCTAAGGTGGGACTAGAACTCACAGTCACCTGGTGATTAGTCCAAAATCAGCCAGTCAGCTTTCATGCTTAAGGCGGGATTAGAACTCACTGCATCTTGGTGATTGGCCAAAGGTCACCCAGCTGACTTTCATGGCTATGGTGAGACTTGAACTCACGGTCTCTGCTTTCTAGTTTGGTGCCTTAACCACTAGGTCCAAGTGGCTCCTTGTTCTGACCCAGGCTTAACGGAATCATAAAACAGGCCCAGAAAAAAACCCCTTTTTATTTGGTTACTGTGAATTCTTCTCATTCACATCCAGAAAAGTCCCGTCATTAAACCTTTCAAGGTTTTATTGCAAAAACAGACCTTATCAATCCTTGGATAGTTGCCAGGCTGAGTTTCCAGGTGAAATACTTGGCAAGGAGTCTCTGTGAGGTACAAACTCAGATAAGCAAATCTTCATAATAATGAGTGAACTGTCTCCTACAAACACCTCTCCCCTTTTGCTCCTATTTATTCCCTATGGAGGGGCCATTCAGCGTCCACTTGTGCCTTTACTTCCGAGTCGGCCCTTGTTCCTTAGTTGTTCCCTTCTCCTGACAGCTCTGCGCATACGTGCATCTGGAACAGGCTCCAGCTGTTCCCCACTGATCTCCGACTTCGAAGGCAGCTGATAACTGTCGGATGACCCCAGCCCCATCTGCCACCGACGCAGAGCATCCATCAGACCTTTCCCCCGATTCCAGGACTGGCCCAAGGTCCTCCCCAACCTCCTCACTGTCCGAGTCTGCCACCAGCTCCTCCGGCAGCTGGCAGGCCACAAAAACTCCTTTCCTGCTATAACTGGTCTTCTGTTTTCTACTCCAGCCTTATTCTGTGACCAGGGTGGCTGGGAAATACTTTTGGAAGTATTTGAAAAATGCAAGGCTTGGAGAAGTTTCTCAATACCATCCGTGATGGGTTTTTTTGTAGAAGGTCATCAACAGTGAGAGAGATTTAGCCTTCAGAATGGAAAGGAAGCGAAGCAGAGGTGTTGGGTAGCACGTCAGGCTGCTTGATGGAAGAAGAAAGACGCAGAGTTGGAGCAGGAGGCAGAAGGGACTTTTAATCACGTGCTTGTAGGCGAGTTGGAGAGCAAGGAAATGCCCTTTGAAGCAAAAAGTGTGTGGGAGAACCTTGTTGATGGGAATGGAATCCTCTTGGTGAGAACAATGCATGTTTTCCTTCTTTGGTGCTAAGGGTTGGGCACGAGCCACACATTCCTGCTCTCCCGAGAGAAAACAGAGAACTCCTTGAGAATTCCAGATGCCAGTGTCCGAAGGATAACTTGGGGTTCCAACTCGGAGAATAAATAAATTATAAGATCCAGACAGCTGTGAGGAAAGAAGAAATATTTATTTCTAAAAGCAAAACTGTTTCTCTTTACGGGCAGGCTGCAGAGAAATGGGGTACAGCAGGAGATTTTTATAGAGAGAGATTATTCGGGGGTGAGTGCCTACACGCTGGTTCTAGGGTCACATTTGAGGGGCATGAATGTGTCTGTGTAGGCATGCTTATTCTTGGGAAGAAGCCGTTCCTCCAGGAGGCCTAACTGAATTAACTTCTTTTGTGTTTGAAGGCAGTGTCCTTTGATATGTGGATTAGATTTGAGCAAGTTGGCTCATTTTAGTCGATTAACTTAGTTTCAGCTCGACTGTCAATTATCTAGTGGAGACACTGATTCTCAGACCATGGTGGGTTTCTGTTAATATTTTCAAGGGAAGATTATCAGTATCATGAATAAAATATATTTGGATATAAAACTTCTCACACCAGCAATGCCTCCTTTCCTTCAACCACGTACCGTCATCACCCCCCTTGAAATATGTGATTTAGAGATGGGCAGGGGGCAAAAATCTGTGAATCCCCCACCTAGAACTGCAATTCTCAGTAGCCCCAGACGGGATGGTCCGTGTAAGTTTGCAAAGTATGGAGAACTCCCAAAGGACGCCTCTTGCTCGTACGATGGATTTCAAGAGCATGGGAATCGGAGTCTTGACCTAGGACAGCAGTCAGAGCAAAGGAAGGGGGGTCACGTGCCTTTAATAGCAGGCTGGAAAAGTACGGTAGTTTCGCAGAGCAAGAGCCAATGGAGAGTGCTCCCATATTTGCATAGCTACTATAGAGGGAAGAATCCCATCCTTTTGCACCTGCCTTCAATATTTCAGTTCTTGATTTCGTCCCAACTCTCCCTGGAATATTGGTGAAGTTGCTTGTATCCTTACGATTTATATTGATTGTTTCCTACATGGGGCTGCCCTTGAAAACCATCCGGAGGCTGCAGCTGGTGCAGAATGCGGCCGCGCGGGTAATTGCGGGAGCTCCTTAGAGCTCCCATATTACACCACCCCTGCGCGAGCTGCATTGGCTCCCTGTGGCCTTCCGGGTGCGATTCAAGGTGTTGGTGCTTACCTTTAAAGCGCTCCATGGCTTGGGACCCAGGTACCTACAGGACCGCCTGTTGCCACCGTCAGCCTCCAGCCGACCGGTGCATTCCCACAGGGTGGGCCTCCTCGGGGTTCCACTGTTGGGATGGTGTTGTCTGACAGCCCCGAGGGTTCGAGCCTTCTCTGTGGCTGCACCCTCCCTGTGGAACGAATTGCCCCCGGAGATTCGGACCATCGCTGACCTGCGGACCTTCCGGCGTGTATTAAAAACCTTTCTGTTCCAGCAAGCTGGTCTGGCCTAACATCTAACGGGGTTTTAAAATTTTAAAATTATCTAAATTTTTAAATTAAAATTTTAACTCTAGAATTTGGTTTTTAATTTTTATTTTGGCCAATGATTTAATTTATTTTAAACAATATTTTAACTTCTGTATGTTTGTTTTTAGATGGCTGTACACCATCCCGAGCCCTTCAGGAGAGGGGCGGTATAGAAATCCAATAAATTGTCATTCTAATTCTAATTCTAGTATGGTTGGATTGCTTATTTGTCCCCATTAAGTGTTGTATCTTATGATTCCTGACCAACGAACCTTTTCTTTTTATGTACGCTGAGAGCTATGGCCAAAAAAGTATTTTCTAGAAGGAAAGCTGAGAATAGACAGTGGCTCTTCTACCGGGCCGTTGAAAGTTTTCGCGCCATGGGCTCCACGTCCAGGCGTCCGAACGTTTCCTCCATCCGATTCCGAGACCCTCAAGCCTTGTTGTAGAAGACGGGCTTCTTTCTGTCTCGAACTTACCGAAGGACCCTTCCCGGTTCTGTGTAGGGCTACGTAAAACGTGAAGTGGGAATCTTCTTTTCGAGGAGAGACCCTGCCCCACCTCTTCCCCTCCCCCCCCCCCCATGCCTAGAAGATCCCATCCCAAAGGCCCCATTCCAACCCCAGTTGAATGAACCGAGCTGCCTTTTTTCCATCTGAGTAATGAAAAGTCCGAGCGTGACTGTCACACGTCCATGCTTGGGCAAGGGGGCAGTTCAAGAGCCTCGCCCGTAACATTTAAGCCTTCCTCACCCATAAGCAGTTCTATGTTCTTCTCTTCTCGTCCCCCTCCCCTGCCCCTCCGGAGTCAAAATGGCTTTGGAAGTCGCTGGAATTCCACCTAGACAAAGCCACGATTCACGGAGAGACCGGTGGCTGTCACTCCGCCACCAACCTCCTGCAGATTCCAAGGGGGTCACAGCCTGAAGGCAGCAAGGCCCTCCCCTGCCCTGCCTTTTCTGTCACTTCTCCCTTCCCCATTTCTTCCCAACTTTTTTGTTTTGGTTTTTTTTTTGGGGGGGGGGGGGTTTGGAGACATGGAGCTGTCAACCAGGCAGGGTCCTTCCCCACCGAGCTTCTTTCTCAACTTCTGAATAGGTAAGCCATGGTCCATGGGGGGCGGGGGGCTTGTACACCTTGCCTTGATCTCAAAAGAGAGCCACCATGCATAGATCTGGTGGTGCTGATGGGGGGAATCGAGAGAGGGGTGGGAGGTGAGTGGATCGACCAGACGGAGTTCTCTTGTAGCAGTAACGACGGGTGTTTTGAGACCAAAGCTGGGAAACAACGGCATACGCATAATCCCAAGAATATTTGATTTCAAATATGGGTAAAAGTTGATGGAGTTGGTTGAAATGGCAAAAACTAACCACTTTGACTAAAAAAAAGAACACAAGTACTTTTTGTCTCCATGTGGAAACTGCTTCTGAACTTCGTGCTCGATGTGGAAACGACCGAAACTTTGATTTGGGGTTTCACAGATTGGACTGATAGACTTTTTGTAGAAATGACAAAAGTTCATATTATGAAGGGTAAAGCAAAAAGCTGTGATTTGTTGTTAATGCCTTATTCTAGTGTAACACAGAGACAG
>JAEANM010003487.1:0-22321 GCA_017656035.1 Myanophis thanlyinensis
ACACACACACACACACACAGTTTTATATAGTTTTATAGAGAGAGAGAGAGTTTTATTTTTCTTTGGCTTTGTCACTCAAGTGCTTTCTAGCTGTTTTGTGTCCACAACTGTCATCATCACATCCAGTGTGATCATTAGCTGTGCTTGCTGGAAACAGTGGGTATTCTAATCCCAAAAGAACTATAGGATGAGGAAAGCTGATGATGTAACACATTAACTCCTGCTCTCATCCGGGGATCATCAACCACATGGGGTCAAAATGTGGCATTTTGAATATGTGCCATAGGCTCAACCACCAAATGGCTCCAATGGAGGCACTGGCCACTCAGTCCCTACAGACCAGGAAATACTTTTTCCATTTCAGCATTTGTCCTTTGGGGAAATAGAAGGGCATCCCTCCAATAAAGCATTTTTCTTCTTTTCTCTGAAAATTGTACATTCTAGGTAGGACCCAGAGGCATTCATGGACACAAATACAATGCTCGATACCTCTGTTCTGCTTTGTAGCATGCTAGATTACTTTTGAATTAAAATAATATTTTAATGCGATAACAATGGAGACATCACCCATCATATTTGGTTGGCTACTGGTAGAGAGGCAGATTATTTCTTAGATCTTACATACTCAAAAATTCCACTGAAATTCTCCATTCCTGTGCTATCTATGCACAATGGATTTAACAATGAGCCAGACAGTGTCTCTAAGTGCCAGCTTTTCCCATAAACACAAATGTCATCATGCATTAGGAAACATTGAACAAACTGGACAATCTGTTGAACTTAATGGATGCTGAGAATAAGCAGCAGCGTCACCAGTTGGCCACTGAGATAATGCAAGCGATGGAGACCTGGCTCAGGATGTTTGCGATCGCCCTACCCAATGGAACCACCACCATCAAGTCCAAAGCAGGCACAGGTTAGTATACCCAGTTGGGGTGATTTGAGAGTTCCCTCATGGCCGGCCCTGCCCAGGAATTCTCTCCTTTCTCCACTGCACTTCCTTTGTGTCTTAGCCACCCCTAATGTGACACCTTCCAGATGAATTAGACCAGGGGTCTCCAATCTTGGCAACTTGAAGACTTGTGGACTTCATCTTCCAGAATTCCTTCAATTCTGGGAATTGAAGTCCACAAGTCTTCAAGTTGCAAGATTGGAGACCCCTGAATTAGACTGTGGTTGATTAGGAATATGGGAGTTATGCTACAGCAGGAGTGGGGAATCATGGTCCTTTTATGACTTGTGGATCTCAGCTCCCAGAATTTCTGAGGCAGCTGACTTGGGAATTCTGGAAGTTGAAGTCCACAAGTCATAAAAGGACCATGGTTCTCCATTCCTGCCTCACAGCAATATTTAAGGAGGATAATTTTGAAACATGAAATCAGCTTTCCTTCCCCAGTATCATTCTGTTTTATGGTAGATCCCCCTCCCTTGCTGAATAGATCTGTTGCTTGAATAGTTGGAATATTTGGAGGAAAGTGATGTTTGCTTCAGAAATCCTGCCACTTGCCCTTTTGTGTTCCCTGCTAACCTTGTCGTCTTCCTTTCCTTTTGTAATAGAGCTGGTGATGGAAATCAATGCAGCAGAGAACACAAGCCAAGCTCTGTGGCTGAATGAAACACAGATGAAAATAAGCTGGGAAGCAGCAAGCAAGAAGGGAGAAGGTAAAAAGCTGCAGCATCACAGCAAAATGTGTGGGTGGCAATGTGAGAAAAACAGAATATGCCTGTAATGGCCTGGAAAAGCTGAAGGGAAGGCAGCAGAAGGGAAAAGCTTTTCTTGGGGTCAAAGCTTCTGGGCCAAAGCTTCCTGACAAACCTAATAGACAACTTTGTTTCCCAAAAAGTAGAAAAGGGAACAAGGGGATCAGCCATATTGGACTTAATTTTCACTAACAGAGATGAAATACCATAATAGAAGGTGTTGAAGCTATAGGAGGAACCTTGGGTGGGAGTGATCATGCAGTATCGGAATTCAACATTATGAAAGCACAAGCAAAGTCAAACTAGAGTCTTGGATTTTAAGAGAGCTAATTTCAATAAACTTAATGAGAACTTGGGAAGGATTCCATGAATGAGAATCCTCAAGGGGAAAGTAATTCAAGAAGCTTGGGAAATTTTGAAAAGTGAGATTATAAAAGCCCAGTCTAGCACAATACCAATGAAGAAAAAAAAACAACAGCTCTCAAAAGAAACCAGCATAAAGAACTCTCTGATAAATTAAAAGACAAAAAGAACAAATATAAAAAGTGGAAAGAGGGACACATAACTAAGGCAGAATATCAGCAAATAGCCCAAGCCTGAAAAGGTGAAATGAGGAAAATTAAGGCTCATCATGAACAAAGGCTTGTGACAAAAGTAAAAAATAACAAAACATGGGTTTGTCAAAAACAGATCATGCCAGACAAATCTTATTGCATTCTTTGACAAAGTGACAAAACAGTGGAACAGAGGAATGCTGACAATACTTCAAGACTTCAGTAAGGCATTTGATAAAGTAGACCATAACCTACTACTTGAAAAATGTTGGTTGGACAGCAAATAGAAAAATGTTGGTTAGACAGCATCACCACCAGATGATTCGTAACTGGCTGACCAACCTTTGAGCCATAGGTTGCCTCACCAAGGGAATGGGCAGAGAAATAGAATTAAGGAACCAGGATGAGCCAGGAGACAGGAAAACTTGGGAGCATTTCCTTCGCTGCTGTTCTAAACATTTATTAAGATAAGTGAACTACTGGAAAACAACTGATTGTGAAGACATGTTAATGTTTTATTTAAATAATAATGGCAAGGAGAAAGGTTGTTAATTTTTTTCTTGCTATATTAGATGAGAGGATTGCTCAAAGGAGTTTAATTAGGAAAACATTCAGGACACAATGTTGGATTTAATGTGTAAAATCCATTCCTTACCACAATTAGTGAAGACCTTGTGAGGTTTTTAAAAATTATTTGACAGAATGAAGAATAGAGCATTCAATTTCTAAAGTATTTCTAAATAATGTTGTGGGTTAAAGAATTTAAGTAAAGATTGTCTCTGCTTGAGCATCCCTGTATCATCTGTGTATTCATTTTTATCAACAGAATATTAAATTCAATGGGCTTTCAGTTTGATAAAAGACAATTCTTATATTTTGAAGAAATGACAGGCAGCTTTTTGTGTTGATAAGTTTCTTAAAACTAAATGATACATGACCACATTAAATTTTTAACATGCATTTTTACTGAACACGGGGAAAAATATATACACAGCAGGAAATGGCACAAAAGAGGCAAAGGAATAGAATCAGGAGAATAAACAAGAGATACATTGTTTAATATTATTTATATTTATATTATATAAATTATAATTTGCCATTATTTAAAAAAAGCAATTGAATATACTACATTCTTTAAATTCCTAAAAAAGGCAGTTAAACTCTATACAGAATACAAATAGCTAGAGCAACAGAAATTATTAACACCACAAAAATTGTTAACTGGGAATCGTGCAATGAAACTATGGAGAGAGAGGAATGTATTAAAAAATTCTGTATGAATCTCTTTCCAAGATCGTCCAAGAGAAAATTCTCTGTTGTACTAGTTCTCTGCTTGCAAAGATTATTTTTCCTCATGGACTTGAATTTGCACATACTATTTCTCTCCACTATTGGTTTGAACAGAGCGAATCCACTCATTTCATTCTCTTGCTTATGTAGACCAGCATTGGATTCTCTCATCCCAGTAACTTCTGCAACCTCACATTTGAATTATTATTCTCTTTTCAGGCCCCAGTGTTGTTGGCCTCCTGTCTTACCAGAATCTAGGGTGCATCTTGACAAATGCAGATGTTGAAGGAAGCGACTGGGAAAAAATAGGAAAGTCCGAACAATTGATGCAAGAGCCCGGCAAGCCCAACTATAAAGTGTTGTCCAAGGTGGTCTCTGCTTTTGTGGGCCATAATGAGACCAGTGCCCTGAGCAGTCCCGTCACATTCTCCTTTAAGCATCCAAAACCAGTGAGTATCCATTTCTTCTTTGTCTTCTCTCGGTCTACAGAATGGCAATAATATAGCCTTTCATTACTTTCATAATAGCCAATTACCCAAGTAAAACGAACTTTCCTGAAGAGAAAACACTGTATAACGGGGGTCTCTAACCTTGGCAACTTTAAGACTGGTGGACTTCAACTCCCAGAATTCCTCAGCCAGCTTTGCTAAGACCCCTGCTATAAAATGTACTCGTCTTCTACTTAGCCAGACTCAAAGCTAGATCAGACTTTGACACTGATTCACATGAAAGATCAGGAAGCCCAACCTGCCAACTTTCGTTGCTTTCTGCTTGCATAACGGTATGTGGGAAAGACCTTGGTAGACGCGTGAAGAGATGTTGCCTTTGGAATGATCAGTTAAGAGAGGAAATAAATCCTCGACTTACAAACCCATTTTGGACCAGACTTTCAGTCACTAAGAGATGCAGCCATTAAGTGAGTCATCTTGTGACCACACCCAATTGTATGGCCGTTTTTACCATGGTCATTAAGCAAATTGTGCAGTTGTTAAGTGAATTGTGTCATCATTAAGCAAATACAGCTTCCTCCTCAATCGACTTTGCCTGTCAGAAGCTGGTTGGGAAGGTTACAAATCATGATCCCATGATGGCAAGACCCTGCAAACAATGTAGCAATAACGATGGCACTCTGACTTATATACCGCTTCACAGTGCTTTACAGCCCTCTCTAAGTGGTTTACAGAGTCAGCATAAATGCAAGCCAGTTGCCAAGCTCCGGAACTGCAATCATGTGACCATTGGGGTTGGTGCAACAGTCATAACTTCGAGCAGAGGATGTAAGCCACTTTTCCCAAGGCTGTTTAATCGTGGGGTTTTTTTTAAATGAGCTGTCGTTAAGTCAAGGACTCCCTGTAGCGAGTGGAGCAGAAGGCTCAGAAAAGACCCTTCCTAATATCTCAGGCTGCAAAGAAGTCACCAGGAGATTTTTGCTTATAGACTTGCAAGATTCTGTTAACTCAGCCTTGTTAGCTCATCTGGTCGTGTTTCCTGCCTGGTCTATCTGGGAAGGCCGACAATATACAGTATGCAGAGTTCAAATGTGTATATATTTGACAATGTTGGCTGGTTTCATCCTGCCTCCATATTCCTGTATTTTCCTTCTAGGAATCAAAGCCTGATATGAAGATCATTTGTGCTTTCTGGAAGCCCACCGACAGAGGTGGACATTGGTCTCAAGAAGGCTGCGAACTTCTGAACACCAGTACTGCCAACAGGACATATTGCCGCTGCGACCACATGACCAGTTTTGCGGTCCTCATGGCCTTCTATGACGTGGAGGCAAGTCCCGACAAGAAAGTAGACAAGTTAAGAATGGGCTTAAGACAGGGAAGAGAAGTGAAAGAAGTGGGTGTAGGATTGATTTGTTATTCATAATTGGAGTTCCTTGTATAGCAGTCAAGAAGAAATTTCTGATACAAGTACTCATATCTTTTATCTAGGAAATTGCACCATCTCTTTTTAGACATGGAAAAATTATATATTAGGTATCCAAGTTGTTTGAACTAATTACAGAATTGCTTATTAAAAACAAACGAGAGGAAGGCAACTTAAGACAATGGCAGAGGGTTTTTTTAACAGAAGAGAGCAAGCATCTCAGGCTATTACTGTGGCATCCCCTTCACCATGGCCTACTTACTACTCAGGTTTTGATATTGTGAACCATCCAGAGTCAACTTGGAGTTAGATGGCATCAAAATCAAAATAAATAATTTTTTGCACTTCTACCCATTGCGTGCCACTCTCACCATCATCTTGTCTCTCCTTGGTTGACCAAAGAGTTTGCTCACTCATTTGGAGTGTAGCCCTCCACTAGAAGAACATCCATGCACCCGAGGCTCAGACAAAATATATCATGAGATAAGGTCAAAACAAGCCCAAGATGGCAAGAAAAAGAAGGAGCCTCTTTTTTTTTTTTTTTTGCAGATGGCCAACTCAATTGGTTGGCTAGTCAAAAAACTGGGCTGTTCTCCCTTCAGTAGAATATTGGGGAAATGGTGCCTTCACTGCCCAGGGAGCTACAAAAAGAGTAGCAAGACCATAGGAGTAGTAACGATGATGGGCTCCTAAAGTAAAAGTATTGAGACAAAATTAGAATCAAGATCTTGATCAGATTATTGGAATTAACTGCTTTAAGGAGAATCAGGTTCCTGGTATTTAAGGAGAAGGAGGCTGTCCAGAAAGCAAAAACAAAAACAAATCCAACACCACTTTAGCCAGAGATCTGGGCTGGTCAACTACTTTTCAGTCTGATTTTTGAGCCCTTCTTCTTATTGTCTCCTCCTAAAGCATCAAAGAATTGTCACTAAATATTGGTAATTTAAGTTTAAGTCATTAGATTTTTATTACCTGAAGCTTCTGTAAAGTTCTTTCAAGTAGAATTGACAAGGAAGGCCTGACTTCTACTGTATAATATTGCCTTAATTAATTAATTGCCTATACTGGTCTTTACTCCAGGATTGGGGCCTGTCTATCATCACAAAAGTTGGGCTGGTTGTATCTCTGATCTGCCTGTTCTTCTCCATCCTCACCTTCCTGTTCTGCCGTGCCATCCAAGGCATCCGCACCACCATCCACCTCCACCTTTGCCTGTCCCTCTTTGCTGCCCATGTCATCTTCTTGAGCACTGGGATAGCTAGGAATACAGTAAGTAAGGATTTTGATTACACATTTGGGGGAGGCATTCTGAGGAAAAGAGCTCAGAGAAATAAGTGGAAAGTCCTCCACTTAATGGAAAAAGCTGGGTGTGGCCAATCTCTTATAATGTGCATTTAAAAAATGAGTCTATACCTCCCACTTTTAGAATATCATTAAAAATGCAACTCCCCCTCCTTTAATGGAGAACTTGGGAGAGATTGGATTTCTAGCCTATTAGCTGACAGTGGGGTACTAACTCTCCTCCTTCCCATTATCTAAGTTAAATGCCATTGCCTTGTGTAAGGGAACGTTGCCTAAATATGGTTTACCAGATCCTTTTATGGTCAGTAAGTCCATTCCAGTTCCTAACATTATGAAGGTCTGTACTTGTTCCTTCAAGATCAAAGTATCTAACAGACCAAACAGTGAGGATGCCGAGAGGCACAAGTATTGAGGGGTGCTGTTGGACTTTAAAGGAGTAGGAGTAAAGAGTGCATCACATTTCTGTTTGAAGATAACTTTCCTGAACATGAATGATGTTCTCCTCTGAGGAAGAAGAAGGATGTTTGAAGACTGGACTGGATTTTGAAACTGCTGCAAGAAAAAGCTTAGTCTAATTTTTGTTTCCCTTTTTAGACAGCATGTGTTGTAGTTGCTGGATTGCTCCATTATTTATTCCTCTGCGTCTTCTGTTGGATGCTACTGGAGGGTGTGCAGCTCTACGTGATGGTAGTTAAGGTCTTCAACACACATAGCCTTAAACACTGGCACATCTTCCTTGTGGGATATGGGCTCCCAGCTGTCTTGGTGGGCATCTCCGCTGCCATCAACAGCAAAGGATACAGCAGCAGAAAGTGAGTCCTGAATTTGGGTCCCCATCCATCCCCACCCATTCATGAGCTAGAGAGTACCTGTGCATTGTGCACTGAAGGTCGGGTGAACAGGGTCTTGAATATGAATGTGTCACCAAGTCCTCTGGTGCATGTCATGCTGGAATTGCTTGTGAAGTAAAAGGGCTGAGCATGCAAGAGGAACCTATCCTGGCCACCCTTAAGCCCCTGTGACATAGACCTCTCCCCTTCTACACATTCCTGCATGACTTGCAGTGAGCTTTCTTAGGAAAGTGAATTTCGAAAGGGGCAGATCTAAGTGAACTGTCAAAGAAGAATTGCATAGGTCCAGTTACCTACAAAACAAGTCACCCTCTGTCTTTCCACACAGCTGCTGGCTTTCCAGGGAACGTGGGTTCTTGTGGAGCTTTCTGGGACCTGTCTCCTTCATCATCATGGTAATGCTGAATGCATACTCAAGTCTTCTTCCTTCCTTCTAATCTCTGCCTTGGGAATCGCTTAAAATGTTAATCTCTGAACCGTATCCCATCTTCTGTCTATTATAACTTGTTT
The DNA here is from genome assembly GCA_017656035.1 of Myanophis thanlyinensis. Lineage (NCBI taxonomy): Eukaryota > Metazoa > Chordata > Lepidosauria > Squamata > Homalopsidae > Myanophis > Myanophis thanlyinensis. Next base: position 8,084 of record JAEANM010003487.1, read on the forward strand.
TGAAGGCATCATTATTTGTATGTAACTTTGGATGTAATGCTTTAGCTCCTGCTGTATGTCCCTTGATCCATCTCTGTTAGGGACAACTTTTGCCTCTTCTTTAGAAAAGCATTCACCCCAATTCTTACATATATTATCTGATGTCAAATTAAAATGCTTCTCCCCTCCCCTCCCCCCATATCTGATATAAATAAACTGACTAAACTGAAATGACTCCTGGTGACTATACAACTTGGATTTAATTTGTCAAAGCAGAATTCTCTAATTCTAACACTGTCCAGCTTTCAAAAGCTTAATACTCTATCTTTAAGCTTCCATTAAGGAAGCTAGAAAAGCTGTGATATTTACGCTAGTGCTCATCTCAAAGCCTGATTATCCTTATCCAATCTTTTCTGCACAGGTCAATGCTGTTGTCTTTCTTATTACTGTCTGGAAGCTTTCCAAGAAGTTTGCTGACATTAACCCTGATTTGACTAAATTGAAAAAGCAGAGGTAAGTAGCCAAGAAAAAGTGATCATCTGTGTCTTAAAAGATCAGGAATTAATAACTGGTGAGATTATAATAATCCCCTTGGATAATAAATGATTTATTTAATAAAATGATTTTCAAAAGCTCCCTCTAATATAATCCTAGTGGAGAATTAGGGCATATAGGCTGTTACCTAGCCCTGTTTGATGTAATAGATGCCTTCCACATTCTATTTCAAGGCTAGTCCTCATTACATAAGGTCAAGTACCATAGCAACAGGTGTTAAATTGTATCCTAAATCTCTTTTCCTACAGGGTGTTCACAATCACAGCCATTGCACAGCTCTGTATTCTAGGCATTACTTGGATCTTTGGCTTGTTTCAGTTCAACAATCAAACCCTCGTCCTGTCTTACCTCTTCACCATCTTTAACAGCCTGCAGGGTCTCTTCATCTTCCTCCTGCACTGCGTACTCAAAAAACAGGTACCTCCGTTTGTAGAAAGGCAGATACATTGGGAACCAGCTCAGAGACTGAAATCTTCTGGTTATTTATTTGGGAATAAAGCCCATTGAATATGATAGGATATACTTCTCAGCAGACAAGTATAGCATTGCACTGTAAGTTGGGATATAATGTTGGGTGTTGGCAAAAAAAAAAAAAAAGACTGATAAGTATCAAGGTGTGTATGTGGGCAAAGCAGGGGAAAGACAAAGATACAAAGACCAGAATTTCTTAAAGTCGTTGTTTGTGTTTAGGTGCGTGACGACTATTACCGCTGGTTGTGCCAGAGCAGATGTGGCAAGACCCAGAGTTCTGACAAGTATTCAGAGTTCAGTTCCACAACCGGTTCCAACACATTACGGGTAAGAGCTGATGAAAGGTTTCATTCTCCAGATTCAATGTGGAGCTGCCCTGCAATACTGGCCTTCATGTTTCTCTGCTTGGTCCTTATAAAAACAACCAAGAATCAGACTAAAGCTAAATCAAGACCTGGAACCTGTCATACTGCTTTTAGAAGCCATGAAAATCAATCACCAATAATAACTGCTTCTTCGCAAGTTGATGTATTTGATATATCTCTGGTCGTTTTATGTGAATATTTGAGAACATATGCCAATGTGTAATGAGGGAAAAACATTTGACATAAGGATTAATCTGACCAGAAACCTAGGTCAAGAAAATAGGAAACAACATACTAAGATCCAGGAAAAGGGATATTTAGATGATCTAATGAGAACACGGACTAGAACTGACCAATCACACAATATAAGTAGGAATAGAGAGAGAGCATGATCCCCGAGCATTACCGTGTTTCAGTAGTTTCTGTAGATTACTGACAAGTTAGTTATTCAGGGCTTCTAAATCAAGCAGAATCCAGAGCACTTAACCAAGGATTATTAAAAGTCATATTTAAATTGAAGTGATTGGCTGTGTAGTTTGAACTTAAAATTGATTCTCTGACTGTAGCGCTACAGACTTTGTATTATTTGCTTTAAAGTTATAGATAAAGGTTGCACTGTCCTATAAATAACAATGTTAATTGACAGGAAAATGTCCTTTCTTAAAACAGAAGGACTTACAAATCTATTGAAATTCTTTGCTGTTATCAAGAGCTAATGAAATATTTACTCCAGTGGAGGCAAACAATTACTAGATAATGCTAAAGGCTGTCTTTCTTTTCTTCCACAGACTCCCAAAACTTTGAAAGAATCTGGAATGTAACAACAGTTTTCAGAAATAATGAATTCCAAGAGTGCTGCTTTGCATATAAATGTTTCCAGGGAAAAGATGGGCTGGAAAATAGAACTATTGCCTGCTGATTCAGACCTACTGCAATAAGGACAGTGAAATTGCCAGAAACTTCTGCAGGGATCCGTCTAGCAAGCTCTGGAACCGCCCGCCCGCCCCCCCCTTAATCTTATATTGGTACAGGACTTCATCAAATGTTCCCTTTTCTTTCATGCTAAGGCTCTTCTCTCTCAAAGAGAGGATCGTTTCTTTTTAAAGGTACTTCTACATATGACACTTTCATAAAAAGGTCCTTTCTATGGACACTGGTTAGCCTTTGGCCTGGCTATTTATGCATCAAAAAGTTGAAATGAATTTTGCATAACAAAATTCATCCAGTCTATGGATTGATCTGATAGCATTTCCCCTAATGTTTATTAAGTTATTTTCAAGAATAAACCTATGATTGTAGTTCGATTGTAAACCTTCTCTAGTAGTTATTAAGACAAATAGAAACAAGGGTAGTAAATATGCTATATCAAGAGTGTTTAAGGAGTTAGGCAAGGCAAGGATGCTGTAATTTAGAACTGGACAAAGAACTTCACATTATTTTGCTTTGTGGTTACATTTGTCCAAAAGATGTTATAAATTTTGAATTCTGCTCATCAGTGAGATTATAAAGCCAGGTCTAGAGGCTATCCCTTTTTAGGTTGCTAAAAAGTTGCCCTGGTATGAATAGTCCCGCACATAAAAATGTATCTAAATGTAGAAACACAGCATGATGTGGGAAAAATATAGACCTTTTAGAAAGAGATCTAAGTTTTGATATATAAGACCTTTTATTTATTTTTAATGGAAAACTAAGCCTTCATTTGCAACCTTGCACACTGAGCCAGGCTTAATTAGGTATAAGTAACCCTGTGCTATAAATCTGTTTAAATTATAGTTTGTTTTCATTGCCCAAAGATTTTTAAGATTCTATTTCTTGGTGCATTAAATGTCTGCCACGCTCAAAATTCAGATTCAGCTCAAAAGGCAGATCTAAATAATCTAGCATCTCATGGGCTGCTTCATACTGACACGTTTGAGTAGAAGCACAGAAATAGAGAAAGAGTTTTCATTTGATGTTGTTTTACTGCTGTTCCCTGGAGTTCTGCATGCGGTAACAAGATACAATGACAAAAAGGGGTAGAGAGTGTAGAGCAATCTCAGCTACAAGAATGCAGGTAATGCTGTTTATTCAGACAAGTATCAACAATTATAAACTTGAGCCAGTGAAAAGGAAAAAGTTTTGATGGAGTTTTTTTTTTATTACCTCGAAGAAACACCTCCAGGGAACTGCAAAGCTTTGGTTAGATTAGAAAGTTAAAAGCAATATCTCAAAAGGCAGTGGTGGAAAAACTCTTCTATATTCTTATAAGAAAACAGCATAAATACAAAATCTTCAGGAGTCAAAGATGATTCAGTTTTCCTTTGTTTATGAAGTTAATGATTTTTTTCTACAGTGGCCATTTTCACAAAAAAATGGAAGAACTTCCTGTTTAGACCAATTAGGCTTGAACTGTTTCCAGTATTCTTTTTTATTTTGTAAAGTGCTTGGTATTTTTACTTTATGCGTATCAGAAGTTCCAGGTGTGCCTCATTTGCATGTAAATAGCAAAACACCAGAGTTCACAGCTGATATTTTTCTACTGAATTTTGCTCATGAAATTATTCACAAGTTAGACCTAGTCTTTGCATGCACCTTTTATAGTATTGGAATGTGTAAATTTGTACTTGAGGGGAAAAATGGATGGATTAATTTTACTGATGCTTCTACTATTGTCTCTCAGTTTCAGTAACTGCCCTGTCTTGAAATATATTCACTCTAAGAGTGCCTTTAAAGATGTACAATTTTTAAAAAAAAATGTTTCTGTCCAATTACCTACCTACTTTCTTAAAGCTTTTTCCCTCAATCTATGACAATGTCATATATGTCAAAACTGAACAGCCCTCTCCCAACAGAGGTGGAGGGATACAACATCATCTACAGTATCTCCAGCCTACAACACAATCCTTTCAACAGTTCCAAGAAGGCTCCATACCCATTTGCACCACTCAGGTGACCCTGACAACACAGATAAACCTCCAAGTGACCTCAATGTGTCTCTAAAAAATGCAAATGACCAGCTGTCTGCAAGGAATATAAATATTTCCATTCCCCATCATCCAGTCAGAGGTGAAGAAGTTTCTTGGATGAGAAACAAAATGTCTTCAAAGAAAAACAAGTTCAGTTGAAGTCCTCTTGAAAAAGCACCTTTGGGACACCTGGATGACTGAGAATCTTCATAGACCAGGGGTGTCAAACTTGTGGCATCACGTCATCACGTGATGTATGGTGACTTTTTCCCCTTCGCTAAACTGGGGGTGGGCTTAGCCAGCACATGATGCATCCAGCCTGTGGACCATGACTTTAACACCCCTGCCATAGACTCTTTGAATCACTCAAGTACAAAGACTGCAGCAATCCTAGAATACTAGAAAAAGGAAATAGACCACAAATACAAATCTTCCAACAAAATGGATATCCATACAACTTTATCAAAAGTGCCTGATGATTCAATTCACCAAAGCACAATCAACACAAGCTATGAAAAGGACAATGCTGCCTTACATCAGAAACATCTGAGAAACAATTAACTATTACAGCACTTCGCATTAGTGTAGCACACAAACCTACTAAAGCTGTCCAAAACATAAGTAAACCAAAAGACCCAGGAGCCCAAGAAAGGGGAGGGGGGAGAAGTCATCTACACAATACAATTGAAGTATTGTAACAACCATTCTGTCTGTCCATCCTACTTAAGGGTAGAATGGACAGGCAGATTTCAGAGCACATCCATGAACACACATCCTTTCTAGCAGCCAACACCCAGATAAGCAGGGATTAACACCAGGCAAACAAGCAAAAAATAATACCCTGATCAAGGGAGTACCAAGGAATCACACCCTCACCAAAACTGACAGGGCGAGCTACTGCATAGGCAATCCCCAAGTATGCTGCCTATTACTAAAAATAGAAGACAGCATTGTTCTTCCTCATTCTGATGAAGCAATGAAACCATGTGTTTTTGAGATATAGTGCTTTTCATGTTTTCAATTTCCTGAAAACTGCATGGTTTCAGTGCTTTGTTGGTTTGACAAAGGACAATACAGTCCATCATTTTTAGTAATAGGCAGTCCATCTGTAAATACGAGTTCCAACTTAAGTACAAATTCAAGTTAAAGACAGTGAACAGAACTTGTTCTTAATCTGGGGGTGCCTATATATAAACAGGGAGCAAATCACACATTGACTCTCTGATGACGTTAACCTGGTAATGAAATGACTACAAGCAAATCATCAAGCTCAGACAGAATCAAGGATTTCATAACACATTTTATTAAAAGGCTTAAGCTTTCATGGATGTATGGAGTGGCTAAACTGACACAGAATTTAAATTGGGATGAGACGGGTCAGAAGGGAGGGGAAGACACAGTAGTTAATGCAGGTGCAAATTAAACATGAGACAGATTACAAGCACCATAGCAATTAACAATTGTTAATACGTTAAAATCGCATGGCATTTGTTAGCTAGCTTGAAACTTTTTACTGCATGGAGTTGAGCAATCTCATTTCTTCTTCCTCCCCAGCCCCACCCCAAAAATGGCTATTTTGAGAACTATAATGAAGTGTCCTGCCAGGTTCAAATGCCCCAGGATTTGTTTGCCATTCCTTTAAGTCCTGATGTCAAACTTGCATCCATTAATTCTTTTTGCAAAGTTTGGCCTGTTTGGGCTACATAAGAATCCAGAGATGATCGCATCTGTTACATTATATGCCACTGACCTTGTTGGGGCCTGTGATGGTGCTGTGGATATGGAGAGTTGGTTGGAATTATCTACTTCCTTAGCATCAGAACTCTTATTTGTCGTCAACTTCAGAGTGGATGTTTTCTATATAGACCTGCCACCCACTGCCTGAAAAAATGCAGTATCCAATATAGGCTACAGCTATATTGGATATAGTGTGTGAGTGGCTTGAACTGCACATAAGTGATGTATTTTTGTGGTATTTTAAATACATCCTCGTTGATCTGGTTTTGTTGTCTACTGAATTTAGGTGGGTTATTTATAGAATGTCCACTTTTAATCCATCAGTTGCACATCACTGCAAGTTGGCCAGAACAAATGCAGTTGTATTATAGATCCTATAGATCAGAGGTCCCCCAACCCCATCCCTGAACTGGCATCAATCTGCAGCATGCCAGCAACTGAGACTCACAAAAAAGTGAAGGCCCCTCCATGGGATGCAGGCAGATGCAAAACTATGCCCCCACTAATTTGTGAAAAAACATTTCTCCATGAAAATTGCGGGGAGGAGCACCGCTAGATATATTTGATACTATATTCTGGGTGGAAACTGGAGATATGTAGCAGACAGTGATTTGTAGGGTTTCTGAATATTGTTTGTGCCCATTGTTTTGTTTTACCATGACATCAAAGTTGACTTTTTAAATTGGGTAAAATTATTCATTTCCAGTGGCTCAGATGTTTAAATGTCATCAATGAATCTCAAGTAAAAAAAGCAGTTGTACTACGTCAGACATAAAGATGTTCACAAATTTGGAGCCATGGACATAATATACTTTCAAATATTGCTGATTGAAGGTACAATATTGTCAAAGATGAAGTAATCATGTAACACAGGGGTCCGTGGAATGCCAGAAACTGGGCCATGCAAACAAGTGAAGCCCCATCTGCAGGATGCAGGCAGTGCACAAAACCACACACCCCAGTCCTCAGAAAAATCTCTTATCCACAGAATTGGTCCCTGGTGCCCACAAGGTTGGGGGTTGCTGATGTAGCAGCAGTCAATCTTGGTGGCAAGACATGATAGCTTGATATCCAAATTTGTGGAGGATGTTAGTATATAGTGCCTCAACATCCATGATTGAAATACTGGTGAAATTTCCAATGGATTTTATTTATCTTGGGAAGTATATGGTGTTTTTATAACCTGATATTGCTGGTGGGCATAAGATCCGAATGCAGAGTCCAAGAAACCTGACACACTAATTGATAAGGTGCATATCATCTGACTCGCATATAATCTGCATAAGCAGTGTCTTTCTCTCCTGTTCCCCTTCTTATCCAAATGTAAAACATATACATCAGTTTAGCCACTTCAGGCATCTGATAAGTGGGCTGTAGCTAAAATAAACCCCTATGCCTTTCAACAACAATCTTTTAAAAGGTGCTATTAAACTCCTGATTAGGGGCTACCACACATCTGTCCTACAACATCTTTTATTATTTTGAAATTGCAAGTCATGCTATTTTTCCAAAGAAGTAAATAATAGGCAGTTCAGTGTTTGGGATCCCCATCTAGATTGGATAATGGAAGGCCTAGAATCTAGATAGATGTAAGAAAGATAGTGTACCAAGATAGTGCTCCTGAATGTACTTTTTTCTTAAGACTGGCAGCCTCTTGAGGGCTTCCAGTCCCATCTTGGTTTATTTAGTAAAAAGTAGCCTCAAGCAAACCTGAAACCAACTGAAGACTAGTCAAGGTATATGTTAGAAAGAAGTGCAACACACACAAGGTAAATTGATTGTCCTGAAAGCACTCCAAGTACGGCAAGGGAATGAAGGTTGGAGACCACAGAAAGTGGAAGCAGCAAGCAGGAACGTGTATCTGTGTGTTTTCTGTAACCAGTAGATTCATTATGCATTAAGACAACCAGAAAAAGTTATTTTAAATTTTTATTTATGAAACACAGCCCCAGGGGCTGACTATTCAGAAAATAGAAACATCTAATTAAAAAAGCCCCCAGGCTTGAGCTGAGGCAAAAATACCATCTGGGCACTTTGTAAAGACTTCGTGTTAAGAACCAACATCCTTACATATTGCATAGTGTATCTTTTCAAGAAGATATTCCTCTGAGTTCAACAGAAGACGTAGGATGTGCTCAACCTCCTGTTCCGCTCTGGGTTCAGAGAAGCGGCTCCGTGAACTCAGGCTATCGGCTTTGTTCTACTGCAAGAGACCAGAGGGAAAAAAGCAGTGGGTTACTCAGTCATCCTCTGTAGCCGAATTAGTTGAATGTTGCCTCTGTGGTGCTGCAAGCTTTCCTGGCGTCCAGTCTCAACTCTCCAAGTCTAGGAGAAGGTTGTTCTATTGGGAGTTTAAAGCTGCCCTCTTGTACAATTCAGCAGGCACTGTCATCAATGCTTTGCTTCTCCTTTAGTTACGTCTACTTTTGAAGAAGGCTACATGGAAACCTTTCCAGCCATATCCTGTCCTGAACAGCCTTCCTTATTGGTAAAACGGCCACCTCTGCTCCCCCCACCCCAACAGTCTCACTTCACCGTTTCCTTTTGCTCATTCCTAACATACATCTGGCCTCCTAAACAAACTGAAGATTTAGCTGAGAAAAATATTGATCTTACATATCAATACAAACACATTTTTTTCCATATTTCCATTATGAAACATGTAGAGGACAGTTTACAGAAGGTGCGAGAGTCTTTACTTTCAAACAAGCAATTGAGACCTGTTCCATCCATGGCCGCTGCTGTCTAATTTAAGGATTTATCATTGTATGCAGCACGCAGTGCACAGGTTTAGCTCCCCTCAGTAACAACACAATTATTCTTCTATAGTAGAGTTTCTTAAACTATTTTCTCTCAGGACTTCTTTCCACTTTTAAGAATAATTGAAGTCCCTGCAAAAGTTTTTGTACATTTGTATTTACATTAAAAATGTGCTGCTACCTCTTCTCACAATTGTTGGGGTGGGGTTTTAATATATTGTTTTTTATAAAAATCTTCATTTTTAGGCTGGCAAATAATTTTGGTTTTGCAGGCCACTGGCAGGGTTTTAAGGGATTTATAGGATTCCCAGAAACAGAAATGGGCAATTATCCTGCAATTATCCTGGATTGGCTGCACTTGTAATTTTCTGTCTCTGATCTGCAAAACAACAACAACAACAAAAAACCCCATTTGGTAACAATGACTCAGTACATTACAGGTAGTCCTCAACTTATGACCACAGAGTCCAAAATGTTCTCTGCTAAACAAGGCAGCTGCTAAGTGAATTTTGCCCTATTTCACAACTGTGTTTTTTTTTTTGCCCCAGTTAAGCGAATCACTGCAGATGTTAAGTCAATCATGTGGTCATTAAGTGAATCTGGCTTCCCCCATTTGACTTTACTTGTTCAAAAGCTGTCTGGGAAGGATACAAATGGTGATCACATGACCCCGGGACAGCACAACTGTCAGAAACATATGCTGGCTTCCAAGCATCCAAATTTTGCTCGTGTGATCATGGGGATGCTGCAATGGTCATAAGTGTGAAAAACAGTCACAAGTCACTTTTTTCAGTGCCATAGTAACTTCAGTCACTAAAAAATAGGTTATAGGTTGAGAGCTATTTGTACGCCTGGGTTACTGTAATGTACACATATACTGTAATGTATGACCTTTGAAGATTGATCCAGAAAATAGAACTAGTCCAAAATGTCATATATTAGAGCAGCCATATTCCTATAAAGTCTATATTGCACAGGTTATAAAGAGGTTTTAGGATGCAGTTCAAATTTTTAACTTGCATTCCCTATACTCCTGCGCCTTTAAAGAATCACTTCCTGTCTGATCTATCTATTTAATCTGGTACACAAAATTGTCTGACAGTCCCTCACTTTTGTGAGGCTATTCCAAATGCTGTTTGTGTCAGCCTCTTTATTGTGGAACAATCTCCCTCTTAAAGTGAGGTTAGTGTTCTCCCGGATGACTTTCCAGAAAGTAGTAAAAAGGAAACTGTCCTGGGAGGTATACTTGGGGATTGAGGACAGTTGTCACCGTACTTTTTAAATTCTTATTTTATGCCATTTTGATTTTACGTGTGTTTAGCGTGGGTTACATATTGGGGAATCAAGATTATGGCAGGATAAAATGCAATGAAAAAATGTTTAAATCAATCGATACATACTATAAGAGGAGATGTCTATCTCTTCTGGGAGCTCAGCCACGTTGACCTCAAAGCGATCCTGTACTTCATTGAGGATTTTGGCATCACCTTCATCTGACACAAAAGTAATCGCCAAGCCTTTTGTACCAAAACGCCCAGCCCGGGCCACCTGAAAAGAGATGGTTATATTGAGAGTTTAAAAAAGCTCCTCTCCCAACTGAATCCAGTATTTCAGAGTTATCCATCCGAAGGATAAATCAGTTAGATGCTCAATTAAAATCAGGCAAACCTCATTTAAGAATTTTCAGCAGAAAAATCAAATCCAAGAAGAGGCTGGGAATCCACAAAAAAAGTGGTCAGAAGCCATCCAGAATCTGCAAGTCACCAGAGCTCCTTACTGCAAGTGGCAAGGCATTAGAACAGAAGGCAACTGTGATTTGCACACACACTCACCCTGTGTAAGTAGGTATCAGAATCCTCAGGCATATCATAGTTGAAAACTATATTGACTCGTTCTATGTCCATCCCACGGCCAAACAGATTAGTGGCCACCAAGATACGACGCTGGAAGTCTTTGAACTGTTGATACCGAGAGAGCCTTCAAAAAAAAAAAAAAGTTACTTCCTTAAACTACATGATGCCTCTCCAGAGCTGAGTCTGATTCAAAGGACTTAGAACTTGTTACCGTGTTTCCCCAAAAATAAGATCAGGTCTTATATTAATTTTTGCTCCAAAATACGCATTATTTTCAGGGATATACTTGTAGTAAATGCCTCCATCTGCCTGAAAATCTTAGCCAGGACTTATTTTTTGGGCGGGGCTTATATTATGAGCATCCTAAAAAAATCTTGCTGGGGCTTATTTTCCAGTTGGATCTTTTTGGGGGGTGAAAACACGGTAGTACAACACTTGATTTTTATTTTATTTTTTATCATCAAGACATATTCTTTTCTCAAAAGCATAGATACTCCACTTGATGTTCAGGTTTCACAGTCTGATGCTGCTCACCTCTCTTCCTGAGACATGCCCCTGTGTATAGCAATAGCTGGGAAGTTCTGTTCAACCAGAAGTTGGGCTAATGCCATGCAGCGCTGCACAGACTTTACAAATATCACAACCTGCAGGGATGTGGAGAGCAAAAAAGAATTGATCTTTTTTTCAAATTCCCATCAGCCTTCCACTCCCACTGTGACCATACTTGGTTTCCAACCCCAAAAGGTGGGATGCCACTTACAAGCCATGGCTGCCAATCCTTTCATACAGACCTGATTGAACTCCAGTACATCTAGCAGGTCAAAAAGTTTCCGGTTTTTCTCTGTGTCCTTCAGCTTTACATAGTATTGCTGCAGACCATGTAGAGTCAGCTTGGTCTCGTCATCTACAAATACCTCCATGGGCTGCAAGTAGTGAACGAATGATTATAGCAAAATCCTTTCATGTGCATATACACATACATTCGTGATTAAATATTAATGTAAAAATACAAACGTTCTGAAATCTACAAAAAATAACCTTTGTTCCTACATCTGGCACATATGATGAAGTAAGCCATAACTCACAAAAGCGTATGCCTTTTAATAAAATGGGTTAGTTGGAGTGGGAGCTATTGAACATCTTCTGATTTTTGCCACCACAGGAAACATGGCCTCATCTATTTTATTCCTCGTACTACTATGAACACAATGGTCTAGACTAGAGCAGCGATCCCCAACTTTTGCAGTTTGGCAGCCTGTTTTGAATAGGCAACAGCCCAGTAATGGAGACCCCTGGTCTAGAGATAGTTACAGCATTATTCCTTTTGCAGGATTGTACATTAGCTCACCTCAACTTCAAAAAATCCGGCTGCCGAAGAGCGTATGCAGATTTCTCAGTAATATCATGACAGGTTCCTAACTTAATGAGCATTTACCATGTGGGGTTTAATCAATGAAGTGAAAGAATCTTCTCCAATTAAATGAATGAATTGGGTAGAATATATCAGCGGCTGTTGCCTTTTATGACAACCATCACATAGTGATAGAAGTCAGATCTCTTAAACTGCACCTGAATCTGTACCAGTGGCAGGATAGTTACAAGAATATGTCCTCACTTTTCCGATGCCTTAAGCAGCTAGCCACTTTCTCTTTACCTGACTGTATCTCTTAGACTGTAACCCTCAGGGCAAAGTCTGCCATTATGATTTTATTGAATTGTAAACTGCCCGGTGCTCTTTCACTTAAAGAGCACAGTACATTCTTCCAACTGAAGATTTCTTTCTAGTGTATCTGTAATGTTGCTAGGACGAGGGCATATGTGATGACAAATGTATAACAATATAATTATGCAAATTCTGCAATTTACTTACTTCAATCAGATGCCCTGATTTGTAATTATGGTATTTGCATGATTAAGCCACTGACATTTGCTGCTTTCAAGTACCCGCAATCTGCTTCAACCCTCCCCCCTTCGCCCCAAACAGGATGTTGAGAGGGAGAACAAAATTGCCTCAGTGGATATATATATATATATATTTTGGTCTACTTTGTGTACATGTTGCATGCATTGCCCCCACTGGGAGGCAAAAGATGAGACTTAGCACTTACATCCTGCATAAACTTCCTGCAGACAGGCCGGATCTCCTTACTCAAGGTGGCACTAAACATCATGCACTGCTTTTCAGGGGGAGTCAATCGAAAGATTTCCTGTACATCACGGCGCATGTCTAAAAGAAATACGGATAAAAATAAGAGTTCTCAATAAAAGCAGATGTGAAGTTTGAAGATTCATTAACTGAACCACTCCTGTCACTATTTCTCACTTTCAATATTTTATTGTAGTGGCTGAGAGAACAGAGACACATTAGAGCTCTAACCATTTTTACAGACAGCTTTCTCAACTCATCTTGCCTCTTCTAATTACAACTTATAAAAACAAGTGGCTTTTTTTCCTACCCTTCCATAATATAATTATTAGCTATAGTACAAAAATAAGCAAAACGGTACCAAAAATAATTCCCCATCCACCTTTACCATAGCCTGCTCATAGTTGTGATTTTTACAAAAGCATTTCAAACAACAAGCACTTGATATCTTTATTCTCCAAAATGCCACTGGGCCGCATGTAATTAGTCATAATGTAATTAGAGGCTAATGCTCAGCTTTCCTGTGTTCCCAATTATTCTTTCTTTTCAAAGGAAAAAAGGAACAGATGCAAAAAGAGAACAAGAAGGAGATGAGCTGGGTTGGGGCTGCAACAGAAAACCACAGAGGCCTTCAGCTGACCAGGAGGAGGGTTTGGAAGAAGATAGGTAGGAGTAGAGTCGCAAATGATCTGCCAAATGAGAAAAAGAAATAGAGAAGTCTACAAAAAGTACAGAAAAAAGGCAACTCAGTGAAGGAAACCACGGAACAGATGCGGAAATAAATCTCAAGAGGAAGTGAGAAAGAAAGGCATGCTCTTGGATAATGGAAGTCTTGGAGAAAAGCATCTGTGGAGAATGAGCCCAGCCACAAGGACAGTTGAAACAGTTTCTTTTCTAAGGCTTTGTATTCTACCTCCTGGATAGGCCATCTGTCTTTCAGAAATGTTTTAGCAAACATTTCTGTGAAAGTTTGTGAGTAACTATGTGCACCATAGTAGACATCTTGTGAATGGGCACCCTATTTTCTTTGATTACTATGTAGCTGATAAAATTTCCCTTCAGGTGTGTTTAAATCCCATATAGATAATCTCAAATTTTCATCTCAGCATATATGAGATTCTTAACCTAGCATCTTTTGTACATTTTGGATTACAACTCTTAGAGAATTGCATTACAAACACTAACATTAATGCTTGACAGGTTTAGCAATGTAATTCAATCCTTGAAGGACATCTGATTGCACATAGATGATTTATGACTTGTACCTGCACACAAAGCTGTCTGTTCCTAGGTTGCACAAAATAATTAAGCCATTGTCTGCTTGGACAAATTGGCTGATTGCATTTTGTAGATTTATTTATTTATTTATCGTATTTATATACCGCCCCATCTCAACAAGGACTCGGGGCGGTTCACAGCAGATAAAAA
>JAEANM010003488.1:0-22321 GCA_017656035.1 Myanophis thanlyinensis
AAGTAGAGGTACCACTGTATTTGGATTCTGATGCATATTTATTGTTGTGAATGCTTTTGCAAAACAGTGGCTGGGAAAACTTGCCATAGATAAGTTTACAAAGCACCTATTTCAAATAATTTTTCTTAATTGTGTGTTGTGTTTACCAGTTACTCTAGAGGAAATAGGAGCTTACCTAGCCAGCATTAAATGATGTTTTTTTTTTTTTTCAGAAAGTCAGTCAATAGGAGGAACGTAGCTAGGTTTGGAGCTGGCCTTCAAAGTTGGCAAGCAATAAAATTGCTTGTTTTCTGTGTATAGGTTTTCTGTGTATAGGTTTTCCAACTCCGTCGTTATTTTGCCTTGTTTTTATTTTGACCAGTTTAATTCTTACCATAATTTTTAATTCTAATTGTTTTGGACTAATTCTGATATTTTCCATAAAGGTGGATTTTTGCTTTTTCTACAAAGTGGACACAAACATGTTCATTACATTGTATTGATTTTTCTGAATCAATTTAACTTCTGAACACAATCAGGACGAATACATACACAGGGTTACTATCCCATTCTAGATACAAAGAACTTATACTGTATATATGCACACATACTTTAGATATAATCTGAAGCTATTGAAAACCTTATATGAAACAGATTTCTTGAGTTTCTGGAGTCACGTGACATACAAATTTAATAAATGATTATTATTATTAATTGCATATATATTTCTTCATGCTTGGTGACACAAAGACTGCCTCCTTAACTATTCAGAGGCTTTATTAACGTCATTAAAAATACACATTATTATCTTTTTGCTAGCCTTACCTTTCTGCTATGATAAAAAAGATCACCTCTCTTTGGTTACTAAGCTGCAGTAGCAGCTCAGCTCTAGGCTTGGGATTTCAGCTCACAGGCTTCTGCACTTCAAAATAGAAGTCAGAGGCTGCACTCCTCTGAGTCTTCTCCATAACAGCCCATTCAGCTCCAGCAACTTCTTTTCCTTGTAGCACTGAGCTGCTTGGTTTCTGAAGTCCTGGGCTCGGCAGCCAGAGAAGCTGCGGTGGATTTCAAAAAGCCAAGCTGCTCAGGGCTGCAAGGAAAAGATTACAAGTGCCACTCATCCATCAGAGGCTTGGAAAAAGAGCTGGATTTTAAGTGGAGGTTTGGAAAGAGGGTGGGGGAGTAGTGGAGGCTTGGAAAAAGCTGGATTTTAAGCAGAGATTTAGAAAGAGGGGTGGGAGAGCAGCGGAGGCTTGGACAGTGAAGGGCTGTGCTGGCTGCTCCATTGCCCATTTCGCCATTGCAGGCAGCTCTGTGCCACGGACCTTTCCCACCCATCCCTGACCAGATGCCCATTTCTTTGCTTGGTATTTGTGGAAGAGCCACACTCAAGGGGCCAAAGAGCCACATGTGGCTCATGAGCTGTTGTTTGCTGACCACTGATCTAGATCAAATAGATATCTTGGTATATCCTACTTGAATGTTTACTGATATTAGAAAAACTGAGATGTGGTAAAACATGAAAATATTGATTAAAAGAAGGAAAATAATTATAGTCTTTTGTAAGAAATTAATGTTTGTTAAAAGAAGTGAAAATGGCTATATATAACTATTATACTACTAACCAAGATAATTGATAAATTTAAAAAAATGAATTAGTTATTAATGAACTGGTGTATATAGAGTGAAAAAAGGAAGGATAAAATGATCTGGAGAAGCACATTGGTGGTTTTGGTATAAATTATGTATTTATTTGTATTAAAACAATTTATATAGCTGCTCATTTTATCACAGTGGCTTTGGATGATGCACAGAATTTCATACCAGTAAACCAAAAAATAAACATTCCACACATGGTCTAAAATAATATAAAATAAACAGGGAGATGACCATTCTTTTTAAATCACGGCATTTAAGATGTGGCATGCATCACTAAGAAATTTATCTTGTGTGTACAAGTAAATTATTAGTAAATGTACTTCTAAAAGCCAAGATATGTTTATGGAAGTACAGCAATTTATTTTAGATGAATATCTGGTTACTTATTTGCATGGCTTAGACTTCTGTCTCTGCCTTAATACATGCACATTTTACAGAAAGAAAACTGGAAGCAGATGTTTGGCGCCTGTCTTAAGAGTTGAAAGTGATAGGAAAAGAGAGGAAGAGAGAGGGACAATTAGAAAGAAAGAAACTTATATTTAGCTAATTTTATTGATAAATTCTTTTTTAAAAAATCAGTAACAATTGTAATGTTGGTGGTTAGCTTTACAATATCTAATGAAAATGGAGATGTCTATTTTGAAGTTGATGTCAATATTTTTGTACTGCATCTCTTTATATTAGATTATATTTGTTAGACACTTCTAATGACCCTTTTTGGACAAGAAAAGTTGATATAAATGTTTGTACAAATGCAATAAAGAAATCATATTCCAAGATGAATTGGTTCGAAATCTATAGGCTCTCAAGATATAGATTCACTAAATCTCTGTTTATTAATTAATCTAATTATGTTAGAGCTTGCTAACACATCATATGACACAGGATACATTAATTAATTCTCTGGTGTGAAGTATTTCCTTTGATGAGATTAGAATTTTATGTCACTTTTGTCTCATTTGCTAAAAAATATTGTACATAGCACAAATATGAATGATACAGAGCAATCAAAGAATGATATAAAGAAGCAATTTAAGTAATGACTCTAGTTTTGGTTTGTAGTGGCAGCAGAAGAATAATTGTTAAATTGTGTAGAAAAAGAGGCTTAATTAACCAAGCAGATACTGGCTTCCTTTTCCTATCCCCTCCTTCAAGATCTAATCGTCAGGGAGAGGGGGCGGTATATAAATTTAAATAATAAATATATAATAAATAATAAATCTCTGCCCTTTTCTTGAGTTTTTTGTTTGTTTGTGAATATTAAGGAAGAGAACATTGTGCCTCCAATCATATGAACCATAGATCTAGTACTCAATGGTCTACAAAGAGATATTCTTTATCATTTAAATGAGTTTATGGGCAATCGTTATTTATTACCATCTAACTTAATAAAACCAGCTCAAAGGCACCATTGTTATTCCAAAACTCTCACAATTGGAAAGATCATTTAGTTTTTTAAGTCCAGTCCTATGTTTTGTGCACAATCTCAGATTAACCTATTCCAAACAGATGGTTTTCCATACTATATTTTAACATATTCTGCAAAGGATTCTATCATTTTATATAGCGATTAGTTCTGCTATCAACCTGTTTTTTCCCATTAGGAGGGTTTTCCTAATGCTCACTAGAATTTGTCTCCATCTGCATTAAAACCTTTCTTTTCTGTTTTGTGTTCTGAGATGGTAGAGAATAAGCTTTGATTTCTTTCTATGTGATACCTTTCAAGTGTGTGAAAAGTGTTATCATATCCCCTTTTCCTCGGTTGTTTTTTTTCTCAAGACTAAACATTTTCAATTTATTCAACCTCATTTTGTAAATTTCCTTTGCTGTTGGTCCAATTTTTCAGAATATTCCTAAAGTATGGGACACAATATTTAAGGTGACGTTTTACCGCCTTCCCATGGTTTGAAAACCATGTTTCTGCTAATGTAACCTAAAATTGCTCTTTAGTTACCATGTCATATTGTAGAATCATATTCAGCCTTGCATTCAGTGGCAATCTCAAGGACTTGTTTAATTCTTTCTTCATCACATGTGCTATTACCAAGCCAGATTTCCCTCTTCTTGTGACTAGTTGAGTCTTTATCTATAGTTCTTACTTATTGATTTTAATTCCTACCTTCAATGATTCACATTTACATTCCTTCATTACAAGCACATTCTTCTCAGTCAAACTTGTTCGAGTAGTTCTTCATCTACATAGTGCAAATCATAGTTCCTTACATTCTCTTCAAGAACACCGTTTCAATAGCTAGTCATTCACTTGCAACTTTCTTTATCATTGCAATTCTCTTCCATGGTCTGAAAATGAGAGAAAATGCTACCTGCGTTTATTTATTCCATTTGGAATTTGGATTTGGAAAAGGAATACCTTTTAGTAGACTAGATTAGCCTTGATAATTGGTCCATTCTATCTACTAGCCTTAATTCCAGGAGGTATCAGATCTATTCTTAGTATTATGAAGTAATCAAATATTTTCTGCACTATAGAGTCATCCTCTCCCATTTGTCTTGTTTCAGGTAACACTTATATTTCCATCTGCTCTTGAAGCTCCATCGTTTTGTCTCCTATTCAGTCTAGTTCCTTTTTTTTCTCAGAACCTGTATTAAAAAATGTTGAATTTTAATGAAACATAACACCTTTTTCGAGCCATTTACTTTTTTCTTCATATCCCTTTTATGATATCCAAAAATGGGCTTTGTTCTCCCCAGTTATTTTCAAATTTAAGTGTCATACAGAGAAATTTTATGTTCATTATTTTTAAGGGATGGTAATTTTTATTTACATTTCTAGTTTCAAGATCCCCTTTACTAAGCTATACAATTGTGCTAAGTTTTGATTTAAATTTACTACTGTATTGTTTTATCACTTTTTCTGCAATGGGTTTTCTTTAGCAATCTAATTTCTTTTTCTTGATTGTAATGCTGTTCAAAGACTATAAAAAAGAAAAAAAATGCCAATTCTTTTCCTTAAGCAATGCAATGAGTTTTCATTTGCTATATATACATGCTTTTAATTTTATTTGGCGGAGTATGCCACAGAATTTGTAAGTTATGACTGAAGAAATACCTCCATATATCTTCTATTCTATTCTTGAGAAAATTTTATGACTGTCTTGTATTCTACCCACAATCTCTACTAACTCATTAAAGTGGTAATGTTTCAATTATTCAGTATGGACAATCTTTGTAATCTGTAGCTATTCAGGAAATTCTGTGAATAGTTAAAATTAAAAGCAAACACAATGCTTATAATTCTGCACCAAATAAAATGATGTTTTTACACTTTAAGTGCATTTCAGCACATATAATGTATAGCTTTCTTGATTGCACTGCTTTCTTCCTTGTCCCTTTCTTCTATTGAACTAGAAGACATTTGCAGCTTTCATCACTGTAGAATTTTTAATAAAGTTGTGGTACTAGGTTTGTCAGTTCTCATTTCACAATACAATCATCATTTGAAAATATGTTGACAAAGAGAGGAAGGCTGTTAGTTATATTTTAAGCCAAACATCCAAATTGCCCAACTGAATTTTTCTTGCATATACTTTAATGTGTCCATATTGAAAATATTTATCAAACTTACAGATTATTATCTGACCTTTAAAGATAATGTATAGAAGGACCTATTAGAAAGATTTAATACAATGCAATAGAGCTAAGGAAATTTCAAAAACAGAGAAAATGGAGAATAAGGGACTTGGAAATGTATTAAAAACAACTTGACCATATAATTGTAGCAGATAAAATAGAACAGTGCTTTTTTGTGTGTGTTTTTTTCTTCGAGGTAAATTATTCCTTCTAGAGCTTGTATCTTGTTTCTGCACATAATAAAACAACTTGTAAATGTATGATAAAATGTGATGTCTTACTGAAAATCAAAGTAATGTGAATAAGGTCTGGGATATATTTTAATATGGAATATTAATACAATTCTCTAGCTATATTTATTTATTTACATTTTTGTATGGCTGGTCAGATTATATAAAACAACTCTTGGCAGCTAAAACACTTATTAAGTACCAAACACCATAACATTGTATCTCAAGAACATATGCTGGGTGTCAGATTCTGTTAGGCTATAGTAGAAACCATAAACTTACTTGAGCCAAGATGAGGTGAAATTCAAGGTTTAATCCACTACAATCCTTCAGTACGTATTGACATAACACCCATGTGTTAACTGCCAGTGCTCCCTCCACCATTGAAATACCTGTCTGACATGCCCCACCATGCCTGTCTCCCACACACACGTCTCCTCGCCCCACCCCACATTCACATGGGCAGTTGGGCTGGTTTCATTTGCATCATTCCGGCCTCGGCATGGACGGAGGTAATTTTCTTCTCAAGGCACCCAGCAGCTTGTCCCATATAGCTGGTTCCATTCCGTTCCATTCTAGTGCCCTGCACTGTCCTAATGCCGTCCTTCAGCTGTTTTCTTCACAGCGGGGTGGTCGGCGGCATCAGCAGCCCACCTCTGGAGCTGACACTAGGTGTATTTCCAACCTTTGTCCAACTCCTGAGGACAGAACCATGTATTAATAGCCTTTTAGAAGGCAATAAAATTAGGAGCTATCTGTTTTTCAACAAAACTCCACTCCACTTTATTCTACTCCACTCCACTCCACTCCACCCTACCACACCCCACCCAACCACACTCCACTCCATTCCATTTCATAAGATAGGTGCCACTACAAAAGCCCTACTTCTAGGTCCCACTTTTAATAAAGGTGAACTGAGTATATCCACTCAGTCCAATTTTCTGGGATGGCTCCCTGGGCAGAAATAATGTCTGATTATTCATTATTCATAATTTCTGATTATTAATTCATATTTTAACCATCAGCTAGTTAGTTAAAATTGTATATCACATTTGAAATACACCAGGTTACAGATGTTTGGTGAACATTAATATGTTGTGAGTGTTTTAGTATAGCACCAGTTTAGTAAAAATCCAACCTGTTCAATTATTGCTAGTTCTATAATTTTCTGATTGTACCATTAAAATATTTATTTCTCCAGCAGTCTTTAATATATTGTTTCTAAGAGCCTGCATAGGTAATTATTTACCATGAATGTGAATTTTGTCTTTAATCTTCTCCTATTTCATTTTTTCTTCTTATTTTATTTTTTAAAAATAAGTTTTTTTCTGTTTCAACATAATGATCATTCAAGAAATGATTCTGCTGTTCCCAGAAGATTTTGTAAGACATATGAAAGAAAATATTATTTGCTATTTAAGCTGCTATCAGTCCCTCCTGGGATTTATTTGAGTAAATTACTTCTACTTTTAGATCAATATATAATAATAAAAATAATGTAATAATACCCAGGATATAAATTTTAGAGATGCTACAATTACAAAAGCATGCTTACAGGCAAATTCATCTCACTGAAATATGGTGCAACATGGTGATGCAATTGATAGTGGAGGCAAAAATTGCAGGAGGGACAGAAAACTCTATATGTCAAGCTTACAAAATATTTTTCCTGCATATTTTTTGTCAACAAATTTCATGAACAGACCCCCCCAATGTCTAATAAACCTATTGTTTAATTTAATGTTGTTATAAGATTCTGTGCAATAGGGAATGAACAAAATATATTAGTATCTGGAAAGAAGTTTTTAGATTGAAAGATGAGGAATCTGAGGGAAATGGGCAATTTAGAAATAGGAAATATATATAAATAAATAAATAAAATGTTTGTATGTTCTTATCTAAAAAGCAACTAAATTTGCAATTACTAGTGATTAAATGGAATGGGACTTTCAATGTACATATGCAGAGGATTTTCCAGTAAGTTGTTTAAAATATTTTCTTTTAATGGTCTGAATTTTT
Source organism: Myanophis thanlyinensis (assembly GCA_017656035.1). NCBI lineage: Eukaryota > Metazoa > Chordata > Lepidosauria > Squamata > Homalopsidae > Myanophis > Myanophis thanlyinensis. Next base: position 7,479 of record JAEANM010003488.1, read on the forward strand.
TTCTGTATAAACTGTATAAAAATTACACTTGTGAGTGCTTTCCTTTTAAGATTGTTTGGGACAAGTAAAATCCTAAAGCAATGAAGAATCAAAGCTAAATTTGTTTGAAAGGGAAAAAAAAGATTCACCCAACAAACTACAGGCTAACCTGTACGCTCATAAATTCTACACTGTGTTGTTTCTAAAGAAATAGTATATTTGTTCCTTGTACTTCTCAACACCATTATATCTTTACATTTTCAGTTAATTAATTAAACTCAGCTTGATAGTATCTGCCAGCACGTTCATACTATTAATAGCATAGTGTCTTCTCATCAGATATTGATTATTTCCTGTAGGCTTCAAACTTTTCATTTTTAATTGCTGTGCTGTACAGTGCATTTCTCTAAAAATAAAAGAATTGTAGATGCCTTTAGTCTTTCTCTTTTTACACTCATAAACTATGATTAATAATATGTTTAGCATTGTATAATACAGGATTATACTCTCTCCAAATTTCCAAGACAAGATGTTAGCGGCTATTCTTCTGTTGTAAGAATTAATGGTTATTTTCTTTAAAAAGTAAATGAAATACAAAATGTATACATTCACAAAAATATGAGATATCACTATGTAGTATATAGTCACACTGAGTCTTTAATGCCCAGACTTTAGTTTGAGGACAGATTACATAAACTGAACTTTTATTAAATATGTACTTAAACAATTTATATCTCTGTCTCTTTCATAAAAGCGCACAAGGTTAAAATAACAATTTAATAAACCAAATCATAATTCCAAGGTAAAAACCAACAATCTCAACTTGTAGAAGACAAAATTAATGCACAAAGCTGATCCAATCCCTGGAAAAACAGCTAGATTGTTAATGCCTTACAAAAAGATAGGAAGGTTATTGTTAGCCAGATTTCCAGAGGAATGCTGTTCCATGGGCAAAACTGCCACAGAGAGGAGGTCCAACAAGGTGGCATTGTTTAATTGAAGGGATAAAGATCATGCTGTTCTTGCTCATTTAACAAGCAGAGAGTATGGGACAGATGTCTATTCCTTGCCTTACATTGGTGGATATCATCAGCATGGATCAATTGTTGGAGAATGCAAGGAGATGTAAATAGACAGAAGGAAAAAAATGGGACATGTAATGGGATATATGGAGTTGATAATAGAAACAAGCAAACAAAAAAAAAAGCTGTTGTAATACTGAAAAAAAAGAAGTGTTGTGGGATCCAGGACACATTTACAAGAGACCTGTTTATGAGATAAAATTGTAAATATCTGTCGGATAGAGCTGTTTTTCCAATGTAATATCAGCTAAGCAACTTTAAAGTTTAGATAATAACAAATGTGTATGTTCAAAGCAAATTCATTAAGTGAACTATCCTTTGTTATTTGATCTCCAGTTCCTACTTTACATGAAAGACAAGTCTGAAGGGCAAAACTTAATTTTAATATATACAATATATAATATATATAATATTATAACATGTATATGTACATACGTATATGTACATATTGGTTGATTGTTTATTCTGCTGGTATTTTAAAAATAAGTACATATGCATATACATACATACATATATATTACATTAACAGTTGTCCCTTTGCAAATTATTTGACTAAGTGATTTTCTCCTGAATGAAATACCTTGCCTGATGATTTGCACAATCTTGTGATCACGTTGTTGCTTTCCATATCTTTCTTGGGGAGCTTGAATAATGCAAAGTCAAGAATGATGATAATCCTCATTCAAACTTATATCAAAATCAAATATATACTTGCAAAGTATTCCTATATTCTGGTATATAGTTATTTTTAAAAGTCCCAGTCAGGTCTGCACATCTCTTTTATTAATTTAATGTGGAAAACTTTTTAGCTAGAAAAAGGTTGTCTAGCACCAGAAGGAGATTTCTGCGAAAAAGCATTTTTGGCAGACATAGGAACTTGAAAGGCTACATAAAACCAATCAATTAATTAATGTGAAAGGGAGTAGAAAAAAATGAAGATAATACAATAGGGACTATAGATGTATAGGATTGTCTGAAACAATTATGTCTACAACATTAAAAGTTCATTAGAAAAGAAATGGTGATAACTGCTAATGTGTGAGCTTGTGTGACCTTAAAATATTGTATTTTTTTTCTTTTCATTGAAGCAAGATTTTGGGTCTCGATTATAAAAATAAATAGAGACATAAAATTAGTAGAGTACAAAGTGTAAAAACAATGTTTATACTTTTTTTTCAAAAATCAAGATGTTTGTGTTTTTTTACATTACAACTAAAAGCCATGGAAGATGATCTAATTTTCATATCAAACAAGAGAAAAATATCTCATTAAAATAAATGAATTATATACATTTATATGGGGACTTCACTCGGCAACAGTTCTATGTCATTTAGAAATGTGTATAGCAAGGTGAAATAAAATCAATAAAGGAGGAACTGCACAATGTTGTAGTGTCTGGAGTTGTTTATCAACCTTTGATTTATAAGGAAGATTGATGTATTTACATTTTGCATTTGGTATACAATATCAACATTTTGTTCTTTCCTAATTTGAGTGTCTTGTGTCTCTAACTTCAAGAACTTCCAGCCAGGATTTCTGACCACTGTAGTCCTTGTTCATGTGGAGGGCATCAGACCGCTAATCTGTAAATCCCAGGACACACAGAGACTGTCTCAGGTTTGGATTTTGCTGTTGCTCTCACTGCTGCTGCTCCAGTGTGAGAAGCCAATCCTCCAAACTGAACCTCTGCTGTATCTTGATTGTTGTCAGTCTTTGGCATTAAGCTTTAAGGATCTGCAGGCAGTGTGCTTGTGTCTACAGTATGCCTAACCGTTTAGCTGATCTTTCAGTTATGTCTTGATCTGGCTGCCTCTCTCAACAGCTGCCCTGTTACATCTGGCTTACCGCCAAGATGCCTTCTCCATCGCTCTACTAATTCCAGACCTTTCTGGGAGACTCATCGCAAGTCGGTGCTTTGTGTTTAGCTGGATTCTTCCCTGCCAACCTTCCTCCTCCTTGTCTGTCTGTTACTCATCTGCCTACAATCTGCTTTTCAGAGGAGACATGAAGCTGCCTGCCTGAATGTCAGACATGGATCACTGTGATCCTTGCAGATTCTCCCTGCCTTAACAGAAAAAAAAAAACTGGCCAAGAGTGCCTAATGTTATTATATACAATAGATGTATGTCAAATACATGGCATGCATTATACGTGATTTGCAAACAGAGTGAAAGAAGAGAAAATACATTATAAAAGCAGACGTAACATCACCATCCACAGCAACATTTAATGGGGGGAAAAAAAAGAGTTAGAATTTACAGTCCTCTTTTCTGCAATGCCTCAAATCTTATTCTTCACAAGCATGGTAAATTCTAATTTAGTTCCATCGCTTAGTGGAAATACTAGTTTTTTAGATATCCACATCTGGTTGGACAATCTGAATGAATCAGATCCATATTCCTGGTTTTACTGCTCTTTGCTTCTTGAAATGTCAGTTGCAGAGAGGAAAGCATAGTTAAGTTGATTTTGTGCTCTCTAACATAAATACTGATATCCAAAAAGAGATATTATTCGTCCCATTAAGCATACTTCCATACTAACTCAATATGTAAGATCCTTGGGAGTTTCAAGGCCATAGCATCTTTTGATACTTCTTCAAACATGACCTTTTTCATTCTTGAAGGAGACCTCAGAAAAGTCCTTCTGATGAAGGAAAACGATCCATCTTTCTAGCTTCCAAGAACCATTTGCCTTGGTTGATTGATTGATTGATTGATTAAATTTATATAACTTCCCATCTCACAGAAAGTGAGTCTGGGTGGTGTACAAGAATTAAATAAAACAATATAAAAACAATCATTGGTAAAATATAAAGCAGTCATACTAAAATACACAAACCACCAGGCAGAAGGCAGAATAAATTAACCACAGCAATGATGCCATCTTAGAATATCACTGGTCTGCTGGGACCCCCAGGCTTGATGACGGGCATTGAGAGGCTTCCAGAACATTTGACTTTAAAAAGAACTTTCTGTGACTATGGAACTGTCCAGGACTACAGAGAACAACAAATGGTCAGAGATAAATCTGATGAAAATATTGATCAACCGAATTCAAGATCATTTTTGTTCCACATAGATAGTTTACTTCCCTTCCACTGTCAGCAACAAGAAAGAAGGATTTAATAAGGGACATAAAATGCAGACAACACAGTTGAATTTATCCCTTCTGCATGACCCAAAAGATATAAAATAGTGATATTTTTCTCTTTTCTTCCCTCACAGGACTGGTCTACCAAAGCTTTAGATATATAGACGGCAAACATAGGTGTCAATATATCTTGACTTCCTTTTTATATGGGAGACGCATTCCCAATACATCATTTTATGTGGCAGAAATAATAGATTATGATAATAAAACAGAGATAGAAAAGTAGAAAGTAAGGCAAACATAAATGGGATGCCACAATTCATATTCCAATTTTTATCTGAAATACAAATATGCAAGATTGCATCAAAAGCCATCTTTGGGGACAAGCGAATTTCAAGTTTCATTTTGTCATCCAGGTTTGCTTAAGCACACTGAAAACATAAGAAGTTTGACAATTCATTTAGCTATTTTTGGCTTCAGGGAGAACTAATGGAACTTTATATCTCGGTGTGTATGTGTGTGTGTGAATATGCAGTTCATTTTTGATGAAGTTGAAGTAAACCAAATTAATTTTGTCATGATGCTTTAGGCTGTCTTGGATGGTGCCACCAACTGAGAGCAGATGGAAAAATTAAATGGAAGGTGAAGCATTTTAAAGCACTCATGGGAAGATGGAAGGAGTATGTCTCCTCTCAGCCCTCCCTCCTTATGATCTTTTTTTTTTTTTAGAAAAGATTTTGACCCCTCATAAAACAAGCCACATTTTTGTTATCCCTTGAGTCTTACTGTCAGCAACACAGTAAATCTGTTGTGCTGGACTCCTTCTACTTCACATAATAAGAGCGCTATACTGAAATGCATTTTAAAATGTTGATGCATTATCTGCCGGCACTAATCTACATTACGGATTCTTTCAGACATTTCTTTCTTTTAACCCCGTTGTGTAGTGTTCAGATAGGAGTTGTTCAATATTGTCCTAATAGATGACTTGATTGTCCCAAAGGTGCTTTTTCAAAAGGCAACCGGGCTTCCTTTGTTTTGTTTTTTCTTGGAGATGTTTCGCTTCTCACCCAAGAAGCTTCTCCTGAACTGAAGAAGAGAAGCAAAACATCTTCAAGGAAAAACCAAGAAAGTCCAGTTGCCTTTTGAAAAAGCACCTTTGGGACCATCATGATCTGGATGACTGAGAATCTCTATAGACAGGAGCCTTGATTCTTATTCTCAAATGCAAGGAGAGTCAATACTTGCTTAACTTACTTAAGTTATGCTGCACCACCAGAGAAGAATGTATTATGGAAAGAGAATGAAAAGTTCTCCTTTTCCTTTTCTCATTGTCTGTAATTAAATTCTTACTAAATGGCAAAAATGGTGCTTTGGATCAGTCCCTGGTGCTTTGGAACTGAGTGTGATCTCAAAAGGCAATGAAGAAAAACAATACAGATCTTAAAATAAGGCTGGGAAATAATGAATCCTCCACATTTTACTGAATAATAAATATTCTTTGCCGACTGTTATACTAGATAAGATTGCTGGTCACTATCCCTTCAGCAGTAAATGGAGGATCTCCATTTCCATCTCCAAGGTCTCCATTTCTGTCACTCTGTCTACTAGAGCATAGCAGATATTAACCACGTTAAAATGAAAGTTAGAAAGAACATCTGAGGGAAAATCAGTTTATTTTGTTATGTTAGTTTCATAATTCATTGATGTAGCAGGTAGTGTTGACCTAAGATAATTTGTGGGTAGAAGATTTGTGAATGAGGTGTTCCTCTGAATAAAGCAATTATCTATTAAGGAAATTGACAGCCAAATAGCTAGGGCAGCATTCTGTTTTGTAGTGTTCTCTATGATAAGAATTGCTTGGTATATAGATTAGATTAAGTCATATTAACTCCCCTTCTACAGTTTAAGATCAGACTCCTGTTAGCCACAGTGAAAAGCAGGTGTCACTAACATATTTGAGAAAAGTCAGATTATATACTGAGCAATCCCCTGCTCAGTTTCCTTCCCTTTCTCTTCTAGACTTTACTTGACCTTGGAGGCTCTTCTAATAATGGGTTAGCTTTTTTTTTTTACAGCTATCTTTTCTTATGAAACTCTTGTCTTTAAAAATGTGCAGATACCAATACACTTACCAAAAATTTAGAATGTGCTTGCTTGACCTTCCCCAACCTGACTTTTTGTAGATGTTTTTGGACCACAACCCACAATAACCTCTGCAAATCAAAGAAGAAAGGGAAAAAAAATCAGGTTATGAACAAGCCAAGAATCAGAGAATCAGGGAGTAAGTTTAGCTTCTACCTCAATGAAAAATCACTCCCACTTTTTCTGTTGAAGTGAATGGCCTTTGGGGAAAAAAATTAAATTTGCAGTTGGAATAACTTTGTGACAAGTAAAAACTATGTGAATCAAGTTTAGCTGGTAAAGATATAATTTAACAGGATTTTACATGTTTATGCCATGAATCATATGTGCATCTAATTGTCTTTAAGAAACAATTTCTGTATATATTTTGGGTTATTTCCCTTTTAGTTTTAGACACATAAGAAAGGCCTCTTATGGTGCCAATGTGTCAATAACTTTTTTTTTTCCTTTTCATGATACATAAATTCCAGATTTATGTATAATGACTATGTGCTTCTTGGTGAATTCCCAGGGCATTGGCTATACTGAACAAAGCCCAACTTTTCAACTACATTTGAGACCAAAGTCAGGTTTTTATAAAATATTGCAGCCTGACTAATGACTACATTATATTTTCGGGCTGGTTTGGAGAGAAAAAGGCCAAGAAAACAGTGTGGGAAAAATCAGGCTAGAAAAGGACAAGGGGGAAAATTTTTGATCGTTCCCATAGCTCAACAGAGCATGTTGTTCGGGTAATTCATAGGCCAGTGCCTCTGAGGGATCCAATCACTCTTTGGCAAAATTAGATTCTGATTCATGCTTTCTTAACTCATGCAGATGCCAACAAAGGATGAGAACATTCCATGGGAACTTTACAGCACAACCAAGTCTCCTCCTTATCAGCTTTAAACTAGTGGCCAGACTTGAAGGTTGTTAGATAGAAAATTCAGTTCTCAACTGTGCACTTTAGTTTCTAAAAAACCCTTTTAACCATCCACAGGCTAAGATTCAATCTGCATTTACTGTAGCCCAATATGCAGAAGCGGATGTGTGTGTGCGTGCGTGCAAATGTAACCTTCTTGCTAAACATTTACTCAAGAGATTGTTGGCCTGACTGACTCTACATTTGCAAACCTGATTCCCTTGTTCCTAAGCTTCTCTCAGGTTGTTTCCAGGCTCCCACTTCTACCAATAAAAAGACACTCCACTGCAATTCTATCAGTCTCTCTTTATGAAGTAAAGATGGTAAGGAAGAAAGATGGAAGGAAGCTGAGGAAGGCAAAGAGTTAACAAAGGACAAATGGTCTTGTTTGGACTCCTCTCCTCTTCTCACAGAATAAGGCAGGGCCATTGCACAATAAACGCCTTATGTAGAAGCACCCTCAAGAGGACTGCAAAGATAAGATATGCCACAAAATTTTATGTCTACTCTCTTCGGGCAGGATTCCTGTCTAAAGATCCAGACAGGTTGCAAATAAGGATCTTGCAGTCCTACTCAGACTTTACAGTCTTGAGTAAGAGAATTTCAGAAAAGGGAGAAATAGTAATTTCCATTTTCCTAGTGAGCTAAAAGAACCATATACTAGATATTTATAGTCCTACTCTTAGGAAGAATAAGACAGCCATGTCAAAAATTACAGTAGGTTTGGACTTCTATGAAAAGACAACAAATGATGGGTTTAATATTCTCTTACTTTACTGCTACTGATATAGAGAGGTGCTTTGGAGAATTTCTGCCTCAGATGCCAAATAAATTGGTTACTTTGGGCAAGCAAGGGACCAAGATCCCTCAGGCAGCACAACATCTTGAACTGGTCTTGGTGGCAAGTGATGGGGGAAAAAAACTTCAGTCTGTAGCTTTGGAGATTTGCTGCCTCACGTCACAGAAGACATGAGCAGCATCAGTGAACAGATAATCTGACTTTATAGAAGATAACTCAACAAGCTAGAAAATTTAGATTTGGGGTATCAGTGCTGAATATGAGCAGAGGGGAAGGGATTTGCAGTGGGAGAGACAAAAACTGTGTCATTTCTACCACTTTCCTTTGAAGCATTTCTATCCCCTCTCTTACAAGCCTAATTGTCCTTCCCAAGCAATTTACAATGTCAGAACAATTCCCTGCTCTTCAATTACCTCCCATCCCTGCTTCTCAATGGATGTTTCAATAACTGTTCATTCTGGAAAGTCTTTATTAGGTTTATTCCTTATTAGGTTTATTCTGTATTTCTGTAATGATTCGCAACATTATAAGCTCATGAATATTTAAAGTATCTTTAAAAGGCCCCCTTACTTTTACACTGTTTTGTATCTAAATCAACAGCTAATTCCACCCACAAATTTTTTCTATTAAAAAAAAAAGATCATAAATAATCTTGTTGATGTGTTACAGATTTATGACAGTCCCCAAAGAGCAGCAGGAAATTTTTACGGATAAGATTTCATATTTTTTCATCTTTTTCATCGAACAGTCAGCATGATTAGCTAATTCAATGCAGAAGGGGAAAAAAGGATTTTTGAAGACTTTTACAGAAGCCTTGTGGATTATGCTGAAGATATTTCAGTACTTAATATGAAACTACTCCAGTTTTGGTCTATGAACGTATAGCAATTAAAAAAATAAAAATGATTTTATATTGATTCATATACTCTTGTCATATTTTATCACTGAAGTCAGCAGGGGCTGTCAAAAATTTCATGCATCTTTGCTTTCTGAGATGATTTTTACTAGAATTGCCATCTTATATTTGCATATAAAAGCATTAGAACTAGACTGAATTATGGGAAGTAAAAAATATGAAGGAGAGTATTTATTTATTTATTAATTTAATTTATATCCAGTATCACGGAGGATATAAATAAAACTTTGCACATTTTATCTTAATAGTTTCTCTTAAAAACTATAAGCCTGTGTAAAATTGTGATTATTTTAATTTAAACTAAATTGGCCATAGAAACAGATTGATGTGGGGTGGCAGAGAAGCTATTCCAATTGAATCCCTTCAGCATTGTCCAGTCAAGCTTGGAAAAGATTCAGAGCTGTTTTCACAAAGGACACAACTGTTGAGCAAATGATGATTTTGCCACATACTAGGCTGAAATGTGGAGAACTATAAATACAATAAACTCCCTGATTAATTCAACCAGGTTACCTTTTTATTATTCCCAACCCAACAGAAATTTAGAAATAAATTGTTTAAAGGGGTTCACAACTCAGATTGTTGATAAGGTCTGTTGGTCAACTGGATAACTTTCTGAAAAACCATGGAACAAATCTGGTGCAGGAGGAGAAGGTGACCAAAGATGGTCAAATGGAATGGAAATGGACCGAATCAGGTTTCTTCTAGGGCAATGTTTGTCAGGCTCAGCAGCCAACTACCAGAACCCCCCAGTCAGCCAATAAGCAAGCGACCCATTCTAAGGCCGCACCCCTTAGTCCTGGTCACATGTCTCAGAGTACAACGCATGCAACTTACCCCACACTTCTCACAGCAGAGTTACATGTCAACTCACATAGATGTGAAGGAACAGCACACACACACACACACACATGGCCAGACCCAACACGTTACGTCATTACACGGAAGAAATTACAAACATCTCCTATCATCACTGCTGGCAAAAGAGATTGGAAAGCATTCCAGAAGTTGTTTTCTGCTTCGACTTTTGCCTTTTTTTTTTTTTTTGCAATATAAATTTTAGAACAAGACAAATTAAAAAGAGAGAGAGAATTCTGTGATCAACACAAGAGTATTGATTTAATTGCTATTTGTAGTTCTATCAAAAAATAAAACCAAATACTTAATTAGCATGCAAATTGATTGCCTCACAAAGACACCCCTCACCATCAAGCATGAAAATAATTGATGTGAAAGATATTGCCAATCAATGCACCCCACATCCCCAGATCTCCTTTACTATTTGCACTTTCTGTTGCCGCCTCCCTTTGGCTAAGCAAAAGCCTATGAACTTTGGAGTAAGAGAATCAAGAGAGAGAGGCTGGCACTTCTATCCCTACAATCAGCAAATGAGGTGTGTATGTCTATGAGTAGAGCAGAGGGAAATCTTGCATGTAGCCTGAACACTCTTGATAGACATTAACCCAAATTCTTTGTCCAACTCTCTATTTATGATGCCCAAGAAACTGATAATCTCAAACAAAACAAATAATATTTGCCCTGTCTTTTGTGCACAGTGCTAGTTATACAGAAGAAAGTGACAGCAGGATCCTGATCCCAATAAGCATCACACCTTGGATTTCACCTCACTTATTTTCATTTTGGTATATATCTGCTTGCCTGCCAGGTTTATAGCCACAACAGGTGGCAGCACTTAACTGAACTAAGAAAGATAGGTGGTGTCAGATCAGGACAGTCTTTAAATAAGAAGGACCATCTGGTGTAGTGGGTAAGGAAGAAGATGAGAAGATGGGATATGGTGAGTTCTGATCCACCCCAAGGCATGAAAGCTGGATACAAAGTTTGGGGCATTGCTCTCTCTCAGCCCACTCTACTCACAGAGCTGTTGCAGAAAAAAATAGGAGGTGGAAGTGATAAGTACAACGTCTTCATATGTACAAAATAAAGATGGGATGAGTGTTTTCGGTGCACTCTCCAAATCACTGAAGCACCACTTGAATACCATTAGCATTGACAAATGCACCAAATGCACAATCAATTGCAAAAGGCAGCTTTACAAGGAGCAGCTTACATCCGGTCCTTTTCTGTTTCCAGGGTGATCCCATGGGCCAGATCTAAGCACCCCACGGCCCAAATCCTGTCCCCGGGCCTTGAGTGTGACACTCCTAGTCTATATGCATTCTAAGCCATTTGTGGCTTCGAACTTGGCTTATATGTTTACAAGCTTCCCCCCTCCCCAAGGAGTCAGACAGGTACAATGTAGTCATCCTTATGACTATATGCTATATAGTGATCCTTATGACTATATGCTATATGTGAGATTTGCTGAGTAATGCTGGGAAGCTCAGCATTGTTTCTATGTGCATCTAGATCTACATATATAATTATTCCTATATTGTATGTATAAAAGTTGATAGAACAGTTCTAAGGTGGGACTACATAGGGTGTTTTTTTTACTTATGTGTTAATAATTCTGGGAGCCTTTTTGGAGCTTTGAAAGTTGGCTTATAAATAATTCACTAAATAACCATAAATGTGATGCTTGCAAGCAAGCCTCGTTGGCTCTAAACTTCTTTCAAACAAGATTATCTCTCAGTGGGTTAGTAGCTTGGATGGCTAGATGGAAATACTGATTGATAAGTTTTGTGTGTTTGAATAGAGAATGGAAGTCACGGACATTCAGCGGCATATAGCCACAACAATGACAAAAGCAAGATGCCTAAAATCAAAATTGGGAGAATAAACAGCAGAGAAACTGTTTGTCTGGCCAATTTATAGAAGCACTTGTTGGAGTCTGCTGGAATGAGTCCTCTTCTTGATTGAACCTCAGTAATATAACACATTATTATGTTAAAACTTTGCAATATTATTTGACCTTTGATGGTTATTAAAGTGGAAATTATTATTATTTGGACAGAGAGATATAAAAGAATTCCAATGTTTTCTGTTGTGTTTACCAAATTCTTATTTTTTAAAAAAATATATATGTATATTCACCATCAGTTTTACATTATAAAATAATACAGTACACATATGGTCATTTCTACAATACATGTCAAAGAAAAAAAATATTGCTTCTGCCAAAGATAACCAATATTAAATGTAAAAATAGGAAATAAATAATAGTGAATGAAATGATTCTTAATAAAGATTAAAGCTGAATGCATCTGAAAAAATCATAACGTCAATAATGAATTTTTAAAATCCCATTTATGGAGAAATGAGTAACCCTTACTGCCCCTCCCTCCTTCTTGTCTTTTAATAGATTTTTAAGCTTGTCCATATTCCATATATCTGCATATCATAGCTGAAAGAGAATTCATTACCATTTATAGCAGTCAAGTACTTATTTTTAATCAATGGTCTTACTTTGGCCAAGACTCTAAGATCAACAATTAAAGAAACAATAGCAGCAACAACAAAAACACCTTAACGATTAGTTCAATTATGCAGGAGATAGTTTTATCAATATTTTGAAATGGTCAATAAACATCAAATTGTAGAAGCACCCAAGGAACAATGTGCATGCCGTAAAGAAGGAAGACCTTTCAGACAGAAAGAGCATAGCTTTCTCTACCAAAGGTGAAATATGATTATGAACATACAAACACACATTGTGTTTTAATAAGAATGCTACAAAAGCCTTTGAGATAAGTGAAACTTATTTGTAGCCGCCCCGAGGATTAATTGAAACTTTGGTTTTGTTATGCATGGAGCTATAAAATTAATTTTCAAATTGCAAAATACATCACTAAATTTGCATGTCACTAAATTATGCATGTTTTGCTCTCCTGCATAAATACTACTGCTGCTATAGCAAAGGTGAGATGTTTCTAACGGAATCCAAAGATGAGCCAGTCAGTATTGCTCAGCCTAACCACAATTTCTTGCCTGGAATAGAAAGTACTATCGAAACAATGGGTTTCAAATTGATCTTCAGAGCAACCTGATAGCCTTTACTGAAATATAATGCAACTCATTTATTCTGGGTGTGGCAGATTTTTCTCCTACTGGTATGTTAAATATGCATAATAAACTTAGGATAACTATAATAGTGCCAATTACACCTATGATAAAGAGTCATTATTCATATGAGTCACAAATCTCTTGGAATGCTTTTATTTCGTAGTCTTTTAGGCTTATTATTAGGGGGAAAGATCTCTTTGTCTATATAACACTTGCAGTCTGTAATTTTTTCCTCTGATGAAACAGCATGAGACTGTGAAAGCTTGTGTGACAATAAATCTTCAAAAACACATTTTTCCCTTTAATTTTTATTGATGAATTGCTGCAGCAGACTAGTACATATCCCTCTGGTATGTGAGAACCATATCTTCAGGAGTTGTTCTTTTTTTTTTAAGCCATACCAGAATCAAAATTTGATATACGATGAAATAAATGCAAACTTACGAAGAAAAAAAAAACACCTCAATAAAAAGGAATGGGGATTTTCCAGCAATGACACCATCAGTGGAAAATACTATTCAGGACCAACTTAAGCAAACATGGCATCGCCAAGACACACAGAACCTTTGAGCCCTGTCAAATGTCATGACATAGATTCATGGGAAAATGCCTTCTAACTCCTGGGAAGTCTAGAAAAGGCAAGTCTTTTGACCATACCAAGTCCATGGCCTGCTAGCATGAAGGAATTCATCAGGCATAAAATATCAATCAAAATCTTCGGAATACCTGAGGAACCATATTTAGCCAAGTTTATTTTGGATAACATTATTGCATGCATTTGGACATCTGAGGAGAGCTTTTGTATGCCACCTCACTTCTAATTTAAATTCCTGAGAAACAAGAAGTGTAATCCCATTGCAAGGCCAAGGTCTTGAAGGACGTCAGTCTGAGGAAAAGCTACTACTAGATCAGCATTAAACCAATATCAGTCCTGTAGAGTAAGACAATGAAAGGCAGCAAGCATCATTACTTAATATCCCTTTAAAATGAACTACAGTAAAATGAAAACAAGCTTCTTCCATTTTCCTAAAAGGCCATCATTATTAGGATCAGACTTGCCATAATAGCAAGAAACATTTCTAAATATTGCAAGATGATGGGAAGAGGAAGCACAATTCCACAATGAAATTTGATTATTGTTATACCTGAGGTGAACTTAACATCAGTTAATTAAATGGCTTTAACAAGAGACTTTGGAATGTGTGGGACAGAGTCAAGCAATTGGCTGGGATTGGGAGAAAGAAACTAAACAGAGCAAATAGAAAGGGAAATGTCACCCTGAGCAAAGGAAAGAAGAGGCCTTCTGATGTTAATTTTTGTATATTTCATATGGTTATATTATGTGAAATTGTGATGTTAAATGAAAAGAGATAAGAACAAGTTGAGTTATTTGGATATGGCCTTCATGTGAATTTCAGTCTTTAAAACATCTGCATGTCTAATCTGTGAGACTCTGCCTCAAATTATCAATATGACCAATCATTTAAATAATTATGTGTCTAAAGTGGAGAGTCAACTTTCTGGCTGGAATCGAGGGTTGTCTGGCACTCCTTGAGAATTCTGTGACCTCTCAAAGTCTGTTTACTCCCTAAGACCTACATTTTGACATAGACTCTTTCTGCCCCCATCTGTCTCTCTTTCTGTATCTAAGTATGTGGGCACATACACATACAATATGTACACATTCACAAGCACGTATACTGCTGCTGATAGTTAACGTAGGTTCACAGATTTTGGCCTTTTACAGATCAAATATAATTTTAAAGTCTACAACAGGGGTCCTCAAACTACGGCCCGCGGGATGCATGCAGCCCGCAGAGCGCATTTACCCGGCCCGTGATGTCCAAGTTGTTCCCCCCCTCTTCCCCCCCCCTCCAGCAGCCCGTCTGCTCTGCTTGGGGGTGGGTGGACAGAGCGCATGCTTGCGCTGGCAAGTGGCGGGATTGCCAGCGCAAGCATGCGCTC
>JAEANM010003489.1:0-22320 GCA_017656035.1 Myanophis thanlyinensis
AAACGTTGCAAAAAGACTCTGAAACTTACACGGGAAAAGACCCGAAAAGACCTAGACCTGCATATATATATATATAATTTGATGGGGGGGAATAGCTACTTAAATTGTGATAATTTTCATATATGATAAGGTTGGTCTAATGCAGGGGTGTCGAACTCAATTTCATTGAGGGCCACATCAGGGTTGTGTTTGACCTTGAGGGACCAGGGTGGGCATGGCCAGCTCAACCTCACTCGTGTTGGGAGAGCCATTTGTGGCCTAAGCGCTCTGCCAGCAAAACCAGGCTCCTGAGCTCCCTTTTCACCTGCGACAGCCTCCTGTAATCTTCTGTCAATGAAAACGGAGCTCAGTAGAGCTCCTTGTGGCCCTTGCGAGCTCTGTTTTTGCTGACAGTGGCACTGCAGGCTGGTCCTTCATGTTTCCAGGGTGGCCCTGAGGGCCAGTTCTAAGCACCAAGCAGGCCGGATCCAGTCCCCAGGCCTTGAGTTTGACATCCCTGGTTTGGGCACTAGGCTAGAGGAGAGTCTCACCTCAAATGGTTAATGGTTAAGGCACTAGGCTAGAGGAGAGGCCCACCTCAGACATGAAAGTCAGCAGAGTGACTTTGAGCTAGTTGCGCTCTCACACAGCAAACCATGTCACAAGTTTGTTGTGGTAGGGAAAATGGGAGGAGGAAGGACTATTAGATAGATTCATTGTCTTGACTTATTTATAACAATAATAAAGCTGGGCTAAGAAAAAAAAATCCTACTCAAAATTGTGACATTTCCATATAACAAAGCCAAGGTAGCCTAGTTATGCTTGTCATTGCATTATAATGTAATGTAGGGTTACTCTATGTATAATCTTCCTTCCTCCTTAAATTGTGTTCTTTGGCTTATAAAATAGATTGGCCAAAATGAAAGAGCCAACAACAGGAAGTCTTAACCTCACCAACCATGTTCAATAACATTAAAAAAAGACTATAGCAGGTCTTTCTATTTGCCTTTCCGTTATTTTTCAGTTTTTCACAAAAGCAGACAAACAATAAACTTGAACTTTTCATAGAGCTGTTGGATATGTAATATGATAACAATCTGCTAGCAATTCCATCCGTAAATAGAATAGAGTTGATAATTAGACAACCTTTGCACTTAGCTGAAAAGGGCAAAGGAAGAATATAGTGTGGATCTTGTACCTCGGCAATAAGAAATGAAATGAAATGAAATGAAACTCGACATTGAAATTCATACATAGATACATAGTCCTTATAAACACATGACTAATCATTAGCCACAAGATGCCTCACAGTGTCTAATATTTTAATGCTAAATACACTCTACATTCAAAGGGTATGTGTGACACAGACATTTTCACAGGTTTATTTTTCTCCTTACATTGTTGGAATAGTTGTGCAGTGTGGATTAAAATTAGGAAACAGATTGTGTTAAAAGGCAGTAGAAAAAAAATTCTGAATATATACACTAGAATTGAAATGGAAAGATGGTGAGAAAGGGCGAGCCACTTAAAAACTTACGTTGATACAGGAGATCTGTCTGACTTGGAAAACACCATGCAAATCCCTATGCCTTTCACTTTTAAATAAAATAAAATAAAATAAAATAAATGAGTGCCTGGTGTGGAAAACATGTGTCTTTTTCCCTCTGTAGAGCACAGATTTACCCCATGATTTTTCAGGTTATAAATTATAAATGCCCAGTGTGCTCATCTGTTATTCAGCAGCCTGGGCCAAAGGATGCAGGGGGTTGGGGGGGGGGGTCTCTCTTCCTCTGTGTTCTTTAAACCGGATCTCCTTTGATGTCTATACCACTTATACACAGCAATCATTACATCCCACACTCCAGCATCATTAATGCAACTACAAACGAAACAAGTCAAGTTTTGAATACCCAATGTTTTATTCTAATCACACAGACGTGAAGGAAAAACTGAACTAAGTATAAAAATAAAAAACACTTCTGGATGGGGTTGCTCCTCAGAATAACTCTGCTTGAAAGCAAAGGGAGAGAGAGAGAGAGATTGCCCTTGTGGGCATAAGCTTGATTCTTCAAAATCTTCCGTTTTCTCATCTCTTGATTTGCAAAAGGGAGCATACTTGGAAGGTAAAAACTGGGCCTCTGGAATAATGCTTTACCATTTATATGTTTGTGTCTCCTCTGCCTTGATGTTGGACAAGGAACTGTGTAACTATCCTGAGGGGGTTACCTACAATCATTGCATTTTTATGATTTATATCCTGCCTTTCTCTTTTTCTTATATAATAATGGCCCTTAAGCCTCGTTCTTTGCGTTTAACTAGGGCAGCTCCTTAAAAGTTAAAATTACAATTAACCAAATTGAAACAAACATATTTAAATTATCTAGAATAAAAGAACAATATGAAATTGGTGTGTTGAAATAACAAAAAATATAAGCCACACCAAACTATACAGAGGGCTAAGAAAGAAATTCAGGATGCTAGAAGTTTGATGTTTTGATAGTAAAATCTAATGTACTGTGTACATCAAATGCCTTGCTCACAGGGTCATCTATCAGTCTTAAATTACCCAGTATCTGAAAAATCTGCAAACCCTTAATGACATAATTCAGAACCTGAAATTATCTGTCAGAATTATATTTAAGATCTCTCTCTCTCTCTCTCTCTATCTCTTCCCCCCCTCTCTCATCCCTCTCCTCCTTCCTTCCCCCTCCCCCTCTCTCTGTTAATTGTTGTTGTCATCAATCAACATCAATGGTTATTATAAATCTGACAAAATTTGTAAACTTATGTTTAGGAATACAAACCTGACCCAAAAGGAAGTTCAACTTTAACAATGTTGAGCCAAACATGAACCTGGCTTTCCTTCAACACATCACTGTTGTCCCTAAATTCCTTTGTAACTTTCTGAATCTACATATTTGTATGAGATAATAATAGCAAAAGGAGACACACGAAGAAAAGATGGAAAGTAACTTTCTTCTTAGCCATTTTTCTATGTCCTCGTGCATTAGTTTTATTTGAGACTTGCAAATACTGAATGTGTAATGCAGTTTACTAACTATTAGGCCCCATATGCTGTCACTGGCATGAAAGGAAGTTGTGAAAAACGCAGAATTTCAGGAGTAGAAAATTATCTGGTATCCAGGAGCACACTTAATGTGGGCCACCTACCAATTGTGGCCTGCAGAATACAATAAGACTATCATTCATGGGCAATATCATATTTCTAGGTTGACTTTCTAGGGAAAAGACTTTTTTTTCTATTCTTTTTTAAGATACGCTTAATTTTCTTTAGGGCTTATACCCTTCTAGTTTTAGCTTTCTGTTTATTTTCTGTTAGGAAATCACATCCTTGAATTTTGTAACAATCATTCTGATAAGGGATATGAAAATCTCAGTGGTTTATCTCTTCTGCAAAGCAACAGGTACCTTGGTCATATCCCCCCCATTCAAGCTGATGTTGAATTCTCACCACACCAGTTGCTCACAAATTTCCAAGTAAACTTTACTGTAGCATTGCCCTGCATAATTTTAATGCTTTTTGTTTTATATATTTATAAAAGCCTATAGCAAGTAGGCTTTAACACCTCGGCTATTTTGATTCTTAACAGGCTTGTCATTTGCCAGAAGCAGTATCAAGGCTAATTTTACGTTTCCCTTACCCCATGCAAAACCTCTTTTAGAGTTCAAATTTTGCAGCCCCTTCATAAGTCATCAATATTTATACAGGCCATTAGGATGGAGTTAAACTAGACCCAAGTGAACAACTAAGGATAACTGGCTATAACATCGGAAGTTATATATAAGAAGTTCAAATGCAGCACTTTTCATATTTAGACCAAGTTAGGGGCAGAATTACCATAAAGGATAATAAGAGTTGCCATAAAATATAACTCCTGAAACTTGCTGTTTTATATCTTAGTTTTCTAGTTTCCCAAGACTGTTTACTGGATTGTTTTTGAGAAAACTGTCACAAAGATTACAAAATGTATACATGTCTTGAACATGTCTTGATACAAGAAATCTATCATCTCTTTATGGAAGAAAATGTGTAAAAATGTTCTATTACCTGCTTTTTTTTTTTGTTTCAACAAAGATAGCAAGCTGGATACCAGCCTGTATCCAAACACAAACATGGGCAGAACTTTTAAAGGAAATTCCCGAAAGTGCTTTTTCAAAAGACAACTGGACTTTCTGGACTTCAAGACGTTTTGCTTCTCATCTAAGAAACTTCTTCAGCCAAGCTTCTTCAGCCTCTTGAAAAAGCATCTTTGGGACAACCATGACCTATGAATCTCCATAGACTTTTAGAGGAAAGGAGTTCCTTTTACCAATAACTTAAAATAATAGCTGTAAGCATAATCTCTGACTTGATTCAGGTCAAGACTAGGAATCTAATTAAAACAAGCAACAGGCCCAAAGAAAGTGGCAAGAGACACAATGAGGTGGAATCCAGCATTCCAAGCATGGCACAGTAAGCTTGATTGACAATGCCAAGGTTTGGAAAGCTCTTCTCAGTTTTTCTCCCAGGAAGTGAGGTCAATACATCAGCCAAATTGGACTTTTTCCTAGTTAGAGCCAGTTTGGTTTAGTGGTTAATAAACGGTTTTCTGATTCCTAGCCTGGTGCATTAACCCCTGTTTAATTGTATACTCCTGCCTTAGGCATAACTGCCCAGCTGGGTGACTTTCAACCAAGAGACTAGAGTTCTAGTCCACCTTAGATATGTCTGTCTGTCTCTCTCTCTCTCTCTCAGCCCTCGAGAGGTCTGTCACACTTTTGCTATGTAGTTATGACCAGTCGTAAGTGGAGGACTACCTGTATAGTATTGGGCCACAATAACTATTTATAGCTTACAGCTATAGAGTAAAGCCTTTGAAAATAATGCAAGGGTCACAACCTTGATATTAAATTGCAACATAATATCTTAAAATTGGCATGGAAGTTAACAGTTTTGCATGTGATTCAGAGCATCAGAATCCAAATTTCAAAGGCATTTAATTTATTGTTTTTATATATTTATTCTGACTGGTAGCCACATATAATTATTTTGTTAGTGTTTTCAGTAGAAATGTCAACAGCATCCATTTATTGATGTATTGATTTATTTGATTTATATGACTGTTCAGCTAACATATGTGGTTCTGGGCACCTTACAATATAATGGTTAAACACCCCAAAAATGCATAATATGAAATAAAGACACATAGCAGCTGAGCATCATACAATCACTATCAACAGAAACAAATGGGAGTGCGTGGGAAGTCAGACATATGACACTGTACACAGAACTTTACCTGAATGTGACAGCAACAACTTGCAGTCTTCACAAACAGCAATCTTTCTTGTTCTGTCTCTTATTCATGTGATTTGCTTAGCAACCTTTTCACCAGAACCAATTGCAATCATTAAACAAGTGTAATTTTTCTGCTACCACCTATGGAGCCTATATGTACAGACAAACCTGCCTACACATACAATTTTTTGAAAACTTTGCAAGAATAAATCTTAGCATTTTATATTTTGACATAAGAAATCCATCTCCTCATTGAAACTTAACCCACAGAACTTGCTTTCTTATCCGGCCTCTTTAAGTTCTGAAGGTTCTTCTTTTCTTGATTGCATTTGTGGATAGAAGATAGTTCCCTGGTTTGGTCCTTGGCTTGGAATGCTTTCCTTGGATTTAGTAAGCTGCCATTTGAATATTTGGTGGGATGACCATCCTTCTGTAGAAAAGGTCTACATCTCATGGGTTCAGGTAGCGTTACCGGAAGTTCTCAGCATACAACATTATTTTAACAATGGTCAGAAGTTACTGTGGTCTTTGAAAAAGTGATTTATGACCTGTCCTCGAAATTATGACTATTATATCACTTCTACAGTCACATGATCACAATTCAGGGGCTTGGTGACCAGCTCACATTTATGATATTGCAACACTTTGCAGTCATTTGATTGCAATGTGTGACTTTCCCAGCTAGCTTGACAAGCAAAGTCAATTGACAAGATAGATTTGCTTAATGACCATGGTGATTTGTTTAACAACTGCAGTAAAAATGTTTCTAAAATAGGGTTCAGTCACATGATTATTCAGTTAATGACCATATCACTTGGCAACTAGAATTCCAGTCCCAATTGTGGCAAATCCAGGACTTCCTGTATCCATTGATTACTATAAACATAGTATTTATAAATCTCTCAAGAGTCAAACAAAGTATTAACAGTTCCTCCCAATCTATGCTTTATAGTTTTGCGGTTACTTTATGATATGTCTGTATTCTATATTGTGAAAATATTTTGAAAAACTATTTTATCTTGAACATCTACAGGAGTACTCAAAATAAAAAAGACTCCACTATGGACCTTTCATGCCATTCACATATTCTTCATGCATCTTGCTAGAAAATGTCTGTGAAAAAATATTTTAATTGTGTCACTAATCCTTGTCATTTATTTTTCCCTGGTCCTTTACCATCGCCCCCTCCCCAGTTTAATAGGATGGTGGGGTCATGACTACAAAACCAGGTTTCTCATGGAAAACAGTATGTATATTTCCCCATCTGTTTTAAATTAACAGTTTACTTAATGGCGTTTTTTTTTTTTTTTTTAAAGAAGGTATATAAACGTCATCAAAAGGAATAAAATTGCTGCAGAATAATAGCAAAGATTCTTTCAGTACAGGGAAATGTTTCCATTCCAACCTGAAATTAAAGAGTCAAAAGACAAAAAAAAATGTCCACATTTATACAGATGATTTGTAAAGGCCTCATTTGGCACCATCATTCTTCTGTTGCTGTATTGTCCCAACAATAGATAGAAAAAGAGAGGGAAAGCATGTTGGGGAACACTGCTTGGGAATTTAAAAAGCAAACAAACACCTAAATGTCAAAGAAAAAAAATCAGCATTTTTATTACAAAGATAAAAATAAATTTGTAGCTTCTACAGTTCTAGCCTTAATGGGAAAGCAACCATTGGTTGTTCTGTGGAAATTCCAAATGTTGATATTATTTGTTTGGCATTATTATGTGCCTGTCATTTAGCAGGCTGTTTTTGTTTAATTTTGATCAGTGTTGTAACATTGACATTTTGATTTCTTTTATGCATTTAAAATGTACTTGGAGTCTTGAATTTGCTACATCACATAGTAAGAGTTGGTTTGAGGCACCAAACTAGCTAGTAATACTACTAATGTTTTATTACTTTTTATAAGTGTTCCTGTTTAATTGTGCTGTCCTCAAACTAATTTGGAAAAATATTTTTTAAGTTTTTAAAGTCCTTGATTATTATTGAAAATGACCATTTCTTCAGGGATTAGCCTCAACATTTAAAAAAGGCCTGTTTACTTCTTTCATAAAAGTGTGAATAGCATTTAATCAAATTTATGGGGATCATTTGATACTATGTTGAAAAGTTCTAAACATTTTTAAAGCTAAACACCTAAACATTTTTAAAGCTAAATTTCTACTTTTTGCATTAAAAATATTGAAAACGGTTGACATCCAGTTGTTTTGATTAGCTGATAGAGTAGCATCAAATTGGATTTGGGGGACCTGGAGGAAGCTCTGTTCAAGAGGGAACATTCATATAATATTGAATGCAGCCTAATACTTCTCCATCTCGATATATATAACCAGATTCCTCATGCAACTTATTATTGTTACAGAATTGCAACTCAGTCCTGGAATCAATGGATTTCGTTTATCCAATCCTTCCATCTTATTGGTCTGTGCTCTTCACGCTAGCTTAGAGGTGAGTAATTATTTTCTGCTAACGGAAGACAGTCAAACAAAGGGGGAAAAAATGTTTCAATAGGCAATATTCCTTCTTGATGGCAGTAAAATGACAAATCTGTCCAAAAACAAATGCTTTGAATAACCTGTTTCAATGGTACTTTGGTACTCATCGATAATTGGTTCCAGGAGGCATGAGGAGTACCAAAAATGATGATTACCAAGCAAATTTTTCCCATAAGAAATAATGTAATGAGTTGCAAGGCAACCAACACAGACAAGTTCTAGCTTGTGCGTGGAGTATCAATCAAACAATGGGTACGAGGACAACATTTTTGCATCAAAATGTGTTGCTTACCAAATTTGATGAGTTTCAGATCAGTTGAGTGCCAAAGTACCACTGTACACACATTCTCACACGTTCTCTTCCTCTCTCTCCCTTTCTCTCTTTCCCTCATTGCACACTTTCCTTTGCCCATTTCATTGGTTCATTGCATCCCATGATCCCCTTTCAGTGGGGACATGAACAGATCCGTAGCTACGTGCTTGAATCAGACTGAAGACAGGAAGGCTTTGAAGCTGGAAACATGCAATACATTAATTAATTGAATTGATAAATTATGTAACTAAAATATAAACCTTGTTCCTCTAAATTTATATTTTCATGCAAAAATCAAGAAGGTAGTAAGACTGAATAGCACTATGTAACATCGAGTTGAGTCAAGCCATTAGACTAACTAAGAAAAACCTTGTTAACAATGAAGCCTTCTGCTGATCCACATTTATTTTCCCTAGCCTCAATTGATAAATTTAAGAAAGAAATTAAAATTTAGCTTATATGGTAATGTATTTGCTTATTTAGTTCTTTTATTTAATCTAAATCCCACTAGCTCCTACTGACTTAAGTGGCTGAATTATAATTCTTTGAGTAATCATAAAACGAAAGAAATCATGGATGTATGTCCAGATAAGAAAAAACATACATACAAAAAAAAAAAAAGATTATAGCTCTGAAGCTATTCTACAGAAGATCCAGATTTTACCACCATTATGTTGTAGAAAATGTAAAGATTGCTCTTATTGATAATTCTGTTTCTTAGAACAAAGCTACATCATGGTGTAATATTAATATAGGGACAGAGTCTTTTCTTTGGAAAATATGGATAGGCTTTCTGGAGAAAGAGGATATTTTTGTTGGTTTGTATGCTTTTTCTTATCTGCAGGTCCATGATTGGATTTCTTATTTCTTAATCGTTTTCTAAAAATAATAAACTAAAAATAGGAGCCAAGGGATTCTAAATGAAAGAAGTAAAAAAGTTTTCAAATTTTAATTTCTTTCTTAATTTATCAGCTGATGCTAGGGGAAACTAAATGTCTGTCAGCAAAAGGCTTCATTGTTATGAAGTTTTTAACAGTCTGTCCAATGAATTGTTGCACAGAATGCTGAAGCAAGTATTATCACATAGAGCAGGGCTGTCAAACTTGTGGCCCACGGGCCAGATGCATCATGTGCTGGCCCTGGCCCCGCCTGATTTAGCGAAGGAGAAAATAACCCCGATACGTCACATGATGCCACCAGGATGATGCAAGTTTGACATAGAGGAACCAGAGTTTTAACCCAGGTAAAATCTCCAAATTTCATAGAAATACTGGTAAGCAATATATCCTGGAATATTATTCATTTCTGAGTTATAAATCAGGGTGTGTGTTTTTTTCAAATAAAAGAATAACGTAGTATTTAATATATCAAGTCCCGTTTCTGTGAACAGAAGATCTAATGTACCTCGCATGTCTTTACTTTGTTGCTTTGTAGAAAACAATTAGCAATCTTTAGGGAAACCTAATATAATGGGTGTTGATTTATAATTTGCTACTTACATACTGATTTCTATCAGAAGCTAATGTAGTGTGTATATCTTTGAAAAATGCTATTTGACAGCCATCCATATCCTTTGATATTCACACATATTTTTATTCATCTCAGGCTGCCGAAGTCTCACTTGGGGACATTTTGGAAGTGAAAACCAAGCTATTTTTTCCTCCTAAATTGCATTGCCAGTAAAACAAAACAAAACAAAACAGAATCAATCACAGAATTACTAATAACCTAGAGAGTTTTATTTGAAAACATTAAGATTTAAAATTCTGCATTAAGAAATGCCAAGGGGATATGGCAGTGTATTGTACGCGAGAGGGTGGGAGTGAGAGTGTGCATTTTTTTTATTCATTTATTTATTCGTTCATTCGTTCTGTTTAGCAATTGATTTGGTTTACCCTTAAAACATCTTTTGTATTTTTGTAAACTTTATATGACCTTAGAGATGGTACTCTGCTCTGACCCAGATGGTGCTTACAAATGAGGGGGGGGGGTGTCTGTCATTTAGCCCACTGCAGGGGGTCAAAGGCAGGAAGAGCACATCAGTTTCTACAAACTTCCCCTTTTGTGTTTGCATTACACTTTTGGCACAGTCAGGATTCCCTTGCGCTAATTGCTATAGTACAGTGAAATAGACAGTCTCTGGCAAAAGATGACACTTATGAAATGGTCTGCCATCTTGCACAGGGGTACATTAAGCAGAAGGTACAGATTATAAAGAAACAGCTGAACAAGGCAAGGGTTAATAACACAACAAAGGCAGTTTTCCTTTTACAAGGAAAGAACATTTGCGATGGAAACATTTTTCTTCATCTGTATATTTTCTCTACAAAATCTTTACAATTGTAACTCCAGCTGGGAAGGGCCTACAGCAGGGATAGAGAACCTTGGCTCTTTCATGACTCATGGATTTCAACTCCCAGAATTCCTGAGCCAGCACCTCTTGCCTTAGCTTAGAACCTGAGTCTTAACAGCTTAAAATGGCTGACTCAGGAATTCTGGGAGTTGAAGTCCATGAGTCATGAAAGAGCCAAGGTTCCCTACCTCTGGCCTACAGCAAATCATTTTCTAAAGTTTCTGCTATATGAGATGACTTCTGTGGCCTTCCCCATGCTGGCAAGTAGTATTTTTTTTTATCCCTTTCTCTCCCCAAGTCCCAGTGCATTAAAGTTGTGAATATTTGGTCCCAGTGCCCCCTTCAACAAAGGGGGCCTCATGCTCCCAATCCACATGTTTCCTACAATACCTACTATCCCTGGGAAACAGTTGTAGCTTTATGCTGTTTCTTTCTTGGGAATGTCTGATTATCCTTCAAACACAACATACAGAAGCAGAGAAGAACGGTACTTAGAAGATAACGTGTATGTAATTAAGCTAGCAAGAGATACTTTTCAAGTGTATTTGCTACAGTACATGGTGTTTGCAATGGATGGAAGGGATCTTAGGGAACTGATTGCTTAATATGTCTGAAACATTACAATATGGGGACACTATAAAAGAAATGGGTTAGCTCTAACTTTGGGAAACTTTGGCTTTTGGGCTTTCCTACTAACATGATATTGCTAGTGATCAAATAAATGTTGGCAATAAATTAAAATAGGGTAGTGTGTGGTTGAAATGGTTCATTTTAGGCTGTCTTTGTAGAGAAAGGAATGTTCTTTCATGCAGCAATTATGTTTTTTGTTTTAATTAGATCTTTGCTCAAACTACAATGAAGTGCCTGAGAAAGAAATCTATGCTTCTTACTGGTTACTTGGAGTATTTGATGAGACACTATTACGGCAAAGATAAAAAAGACCCTGAGAAGCCCCTTATAAAAATGATCACACCATCCCACCCTGAAAAAAGAGGATGCCAGCTCACTTTAATTTTCTCTGCTCCAATCAGAGATGTTTTTAAAGAACTGGAAAAACGAGGAGTTGCTGTAAGTAACCTAGGTTTATGTAGGAAACGTCAGAATGCTTTTATTTTATGGGAGTGACATGTTAATTTTAGAATTGCATTGGCATTATAGACAGGGTAGAATAATTAAAACAAAAGAATGTTTAAAGTAGCATTTCACATTTCATAAATATTGAATGTTGGCCTCATGGTTTCAGGGAAAGAAAGCAAAATAGCTGAGTAGCATTTCTGGGAGGATCACTTGAGAGTTTTCATACATAAGTCATAAAAATATTATCAAGGCTAAGCTACACATCTCTGTAATAAATATGAAAAAAAAAATTGGAAAATTGGAACTGGGTAGCATAAAGTTGGGGGTGGATATACAGTAGCTTTAAATAGTCTAAAGCAGGAGCCAGCAATTCTGGGAGTTGAAGTCCACTGGTCTTCAAAGTTGCCAACATTGAACACTCTTGGTCTAAAGGTTGGTTGATATCCTTTGTTTCTGCTTAAAAATACTTCCTTTTTTTTAACTATATCAAACAATTCCTTCAAATCACTACCCAAACAAAATGTCCCTGGAAATGTATGCTGTATAATTTTATAATGCAGCTGTTATAATCTTGGGTGAAAGGAAAATTGTGGTCTGGTGGATTTTGGTTCCTTCCACCAATGGAAAGACAAGTCTGATTCTAATACATTAGAATTATAAGACTTATTAGATTATTAAAGTTCCAGTTTTGTAACTAAAGGAAAAGACGTGAGGGTTATTGGGATTATCATTTCACCCAAGAACAAAGCAATGATTGGAAAGACACTCTAAAAATAAGGGTTTTTTCAAAGACTTTGAAGTCCTAGCACAAATCATGTAATTATCTTGAAAACAATATGGCAATGATTTGTCACTGCATTCTTCCAGATTACAGAGCAAAAGGTTTGTAGGAAGGTATGGTGGCTGATTAGTATTCTAACAAAAGTACACAAATGTTACACATTATTTTTTTATTATTATTTTCTCTTTGTCAAACCAACACAAAGGTGTTCACTTTGTGGAATATTTATCTCGGTGTTTTGCAGTGCGACATGCGGGAACCTGATGCTCTCCGGGTTGCCCCAGTTCCTCTCTACAATACTTTCCAGGATGTGCACAACTTCATTGAAATCCTAGGATCTGCAATTGCAGCTGCAAAGCAGACAGCAAATTCAAAGTCGCTTTCCTGATCTTATTGATGACATCACTGTATCTTTATCCTCTTCTCCTGACCAAATGCATCAGTGATTTTGAACATGTTTGGGGGTGTGGGAGGGATTTCTTCCAGATTGGGCCATATTCTACTACTTTACTTCCAAAGATTAATTCCCTTTGATATTGACTTGTAATGTGCTTTTTATTAAAACTCATGCTTTCACCCACTGGGAGTTTTGTGTGACATCATTATGCAGACAGGACTTTTGGGCATTCCTGTTTGTGATACTTTTCGGTGTAAACTGCAGTCCACATTAAGTAGCAAACAGCCACCTTTCTCTCTGAGTTGCCTGGGAGGGACCTTTTACCTGCACACAAAGAGTAGAAACTTCTTGACACTTTGTGCTATCACCATGAATGGCTAGTCATTTATTGACTTCATATTGTTGACTTAAATACAAGAGGGACCATAACTCTTTTGTATGATTTATTTTACATTTGATCTGTGATTTATATTAAAGAGACTATTAATTGTCAGAATAAATTAATACCTAAAACAGTTCGTATTCTTTAGTATGTAAGAATTCACAAAGGATTTGTAGACTCATAGAATGTATAAGTTGGAAGGGTAGAATCACCAGCTAAAGGGAAAGGAGGAATAAAAAGGCATTCCAGCATGGAATCACTCAATGGGAAGAAATGAAAAAGGCCAGACTATTGATACCTTTATCTGCTATTTTTCAAGATTCTTGTAAATGGCTGATCAACAGAAACTGCTTTGGCCTACACATGGAGTTGCTCTGATTCCTTGTGCCTAACATGTCTGGATTCCTTTAGTGTAGGAATGGTGTCTAATCCACAATTGCAAACCTCCAAAGAGGAAAGTCAACCGTTGTTTTGGAGAAATTGTTTTCACTGCTTAAAAGCTCCTTCATCAAAACATTCTTCTTAATGTTAACATCTGGTTCTCATTTCTTTTAAGTTCAACTCACTGGTCCTCGTCTACACAGACTTTGCATTGAATTGTTCTACACATTTCTGATCGTCCATGAGGCAATCAAATTAACAAATAGAGTTTGTAAAGCAGTTTTATGTGCTTGGTGGTCACTGGTATTTGAAAGACTTAATGCATGCTTCAGCGTGTGCTGGGCTTCCTCATTTGGCCTGGAAGTGTTCTGTGCTTTATCTTCTGTTAGGACCTATGTAAGAAATCTGTTAGGACTCATATTAGAACTGCTTTCCCCCGTTTGACAAAGATTGAGAGATGAATATCAGACTTTGTTAGGTTTTGCCCAATGATATCTTTATGTCTCATCATGCTGCTGAATGAGTGAAATTGGTGCTTTATGTATAGGTTGGTGGTTCTCAGATTCTAAAATAAAAGCATTTTTCAGTAGCATTTTTTCATAAAGACGTGTAACTGTTCTTGGGAATGCAAAGCACCATTGAATGATGAATAATACATACATGAAACTTTCTTCTAGTGTTATAGTTTACTGACTTGTTTAGCTGTTGCTAATTTGAGAAGATGTTCTGACAAAATAATATCCTATTTCAATTAATTTCCTTGATATTGTAATATTAGCAATAGGCTACTCTGCATATTTTTCTTATCAGTTGTAGCATAATGATTTTATTGTTAACTTTTTTACAGAATGCATCTTACGATAATACTCAAACTTAACATTAGGTGTCAGCATTTTACATATTATTTCATGAGAACCAAACTACCGGAAAGCTGCAGCAAAACGATGAAAGTTTCAAACTTTCATTTCTACAGCTGTCAATTAACATCTCAGGAATAAAAATAAAACAGGCCATGTTTCTCGAGTGCTTAGCTCTTTCTATACGAAACACACTGTAACATCAACATTTTAAATAAAGATCTGTATTGTACTTAATTTTGTAATGTTTTGGGAGGATCTTTTTTTGGCTAACACAACACATGAAGAGCAAAAAGAAGAAAACCAACAGAAAGATATGAAAAGGAAGCTGTGCATGCCAGAAATGGAGTGGGGGGGAGAGAATAACTGATGACCAGGATATTGCTTGGCCTAATCCTTTCTATCCAAACTTTCTTTGAGCGAGGGTCTGTTTTCATTGAAGGCTGCATTCATCACAGCACTGAAAAACATTTGCAGCTAGAGGTGTGGATCACGCAAATAGTTATGGAAGTATTTGTATTTACTTTACACATACAATCTACATCTCATGTCCTTTCTTGCAAGCCCCCATTTGAGAGCTCAGTAGTTTTGCAGGGAAAGGAACTTTACTTATTTACTTACTTACTAACTTACATATATAGCTACCCATTTACCTGAAAGCAATTGTGGTGGTACTGACCATTGTTTTTAAAGGAATACAAATATAAAAACCATAATAGATGTAATAAAAACCCCAAGTACAATAAAGGGGAAGGGAGAATGGAAAAGTGGCCCTCTCATCAGTGGATCCATCTAGCCACGTAAAAATTGTGCTTATCAATCTAAACCAATCTCAATAGAAGACAATCATGAATGACTTACTGGATTGTAGTAGAAAGGACTGACACCCATATGTTTGGTTACTTTTTTAACAACATGAGACTGCTGGTTGAGGTCTTCCGTCAATATAGAGTGTGGTATCAGTATGTTCATGATAGCCAATTATACATTTCTACTGGAAAAATTAAGTGATGTCATGACCATCTTATCCTGCGGCATGGAGGCTGTGAGGCTCTGGATGGGGACAGAAGGTTTCACCTGAACTCTGGCAAGATTGAGTAGCTTTGATTTTGGGGGTCCTCTGATTCAAGGACTATGTCATTTTTTGTGCTGAATGAGGTAGGTTGCACATGGACCCAGTGTGCAACCTGGAGGTCTTCCTAGACTCATGATTCCTGCTCAATAAGCAGGTAGCAGTTGTGGCCAGGTGGATCTTTGCAGAACTTCATCTTGTGTGCCAACTATTCCTGGATCAGCAGGCCCTGCTTATGGTTATTCGTGCCCTAGTCACTTCCAGATCACACTACTGCAATGTGCTCTACAAGAGTTGCCCTTGAAAAGTATCTGGAACTTCAACCAGTACAGAATATAACAGTGCAGGCAGTTAGGTGTGGTTCTAGAACAGCGTATTACACTTCGGCTCAACAAGCTGCATTATTTGCCATTTCAGTGTGGCAAAGGGACCACGAAAATCTTAAGTCACTCTTACATTAGCTATTTTCTGCTGAGATATACTTCGAGCTTATAACCCACGTTTAATATTTCCAGTCATCCAAAGCAGATCATTCACAACTTTTATTTTACCTGTACCTTTAATTTGATTGTGTTACTTTAAGTATAGTCTGTGTTATATGTAAAACACATAACCCATTAATTGATAAGTCTAATTAGATTTATGATTAATATATTCCTGCACTCAAGCAATATGTTTTACAATGTTACTCAAGCAAGTTTTACTATGTCCTGATCATTGACTATAATAAAAATTCTATTCTTGTGAAAGTGGAATCTTGAAATACAGTTTATTTAGTAAATAGCTCGACGTAGGTTTCTTTTCAGCCTTTGAAAAATCACTTGGGACATAAAATAACAGGATTGGATGAGACCTTGGAGATCTTTAGTCCACTCCCTGCTTGAGCAGGTGACTTTATACCACTCTGGTCAAATGGTTGTCCAATCTCTTCATAAAAACCTGGAGCACCCACAAGTTCTGGGGGCAAATTGTTCTCATTTTCTATACTTGATATATTTACTCTCTCTAAAGAATGGAACGGAATGGAATAGAATAGGATTTCTATACCTGTGCTTTTGATATTTTTTTTCTTGCCTAAGGGTACTTTTCTCATCACTGAATTGCATTTTGTTGGATAAAGCCAAGAGTTCACCTGGCTTGCTGTGGTCCATGTGGAGCCTGGCTTGCTGTGGTCCATGGGGATCATGAAGAGTTGGACATAAATTTGCAACCAAACAACAACAAAGGTTTAATGCATTTTGGTATGATACGGAGTTGAACTTTATTAAAATGTGTGTTTGCATTGTTCTAAAAAGACAGCCATTTTAAACAGAGATATACATATCTTAATATATCTATTTTCCTATATAACAATAGAGGGAAAACATTTGTTTTAAACAAATACTCATAGGAATCTGTCACTCAGAACTTAAACTACAGTGTGATTTAGAGATGAGATTTCTAGAATAGCTGCCTTTCCCAGCAGTGCTTTGCAGAAATGAACACAAATGAACAAAGTGAATGGGAATTGCTGTCTACAAGGCTAAACTTTTGAATATATTTCAAGTTGAGAAATAAATTTATATGCCTCCGACACTTGTAATTTGAACATGATACGGATCAGTAATTCCAGTTTTGGTACCATTTTTATTACTTTAATGTACTCTTCTATGCATCATTTTATGTTGCGTGTTAAATATAAGTGAAAATTGATTGAGGCATTTCTCCATGGAATTTTATCTTTATTTCATCATAATTACTTCTTATTTGAATAATGACAGTTGAACTGCTTCATTCAATTTGTATTTTTTAAGCACTGAAGTCACAATAAAAGCAAATAACTTAAATTCCGAAGCCATTAGTATGGCAGAGAAGACATTAGGAAAACAAAATCTTGCGATGCTGTAATTTCCCTGAAAGGAAAATGTTTTTATGGCTATTTATTAATCCTTTCTGGAGGGATCTAGTAAATGTCTACAGAACATCCAGTTTCTGCAACTTTCAGAGAGACTTGCAAAGATCTTAAGCCAAGACCTTATAAATAGAAGAGGAAAGTTCATATAGTGAATAAATCTTAGTGGTTGTTTTAAAGCTGAAATCAAATGCTGCATGTTTTAAATTCAATACAGCTGTGGAGTTCTATTTTGCCAATAAAGAGTTCATCAGATCTTTCTTCTCTGACATTTACATGTAATCAAAAATACATTTTAATACTCCAAGGTATGAATTTCAAAGTTCCCTTTATCACTGTATTCAGTTTTAAGCCATTAATCAAATATTATGAAAGCTTTTTATATGTACAAAAAAACCCTTAAGCAGTGGATCATGCATTCAGAATGTGCTTTCCAGAGGTTTTAACAAAGTAATATGATTGAGCAGTACAGTACGTGCATACAATCATTTAAATGAGGAAAAGGCCTTTTTTTTAATCCTGCACCCATATATAAATGGCAAAATCAGTGAGTTGGCAGGCAAAACCATATATATATTTTCTAAGAAGTGATATAAAAAAGGAATAGCCATTAATGTGATCACTATTTTGTCATTCTTGATCTAGGTATGTGGAAAAAAATACAAAGTCTTATTTGTAAAAGAAATTACAAGCTTTTAGGTTACCACCATAAAAATATATTAATCAACATTCCAGTAACTGACAGAGATAAGGACATTTAACTATTTGATCCATTATGTAATTAGAGTTGAAGTTTTTTAATGTTTCTTTTTTAAATAAAAAAACCCAAATTCAAGATATTTACCCAGCACAAGGAGATTTCTAATGAAATACAACTGAACAGATTCTGTGGTATGAAAGGCCATCCTATTTCACTTCCTTCACCTTTAGAGAGAAAGGGGAAATTATGGCCTGTTGATAGGAGACTCTAATTTAACCTAAATCAAAATTTCACTTTGTTTTAGATACAGCAAGAGCATACATTTGATGTCACTTGTAAATCTCCTCTGGCATGAACAGGCTAGGGAAAGTGCATCCACTCTTATTTTCCTTGAATTTTCAACAGCTTCCAATAGTATCAATCATGAAATCTTTCTGGACTGGATTTGAAGGTTAGGAGTGACCAGTTCTTCCTGTCCTGGTTCTCACCCTTCCACACTTTATTATCAAGGCCAACTGAACACTGGTAACAGCCTATATATTATGACTTACCTTGTAGCAATAAGGCAGGGCTGTCAAACTCATGGCCTGCAGGCACGCAGGCAACATCTGCTGGCCCCACCCCTGCCTGGTTCAGTGAAGGGGGAAAAAGTCCTGATACATCACGTGATGACACCGTGACGACGCACGTTTGACACCCCTGCTGTTAAGTATTCAAAGAAAGAGTGAAGTGAAGGTTTCACTCAGGTCCTCTGTTTAGGCAGGAGAAATACTCAAACATGATTGGTTTACAATGTTGCAAGCTGGCTATAAAAAGGCTAGCCTGGCAGTAGCCGGGTTTCAGAGAGAACTGTCATTGTTTGAATAAAGAGTTGAAGTCACTCTTTGAGTCTCTGCAGTCTTCCTGAGCGCAGAACAGAACACCCTCAATAAATGCAGTGCAGTACAATTACTCCTCTGTTCTTATTGAATATGCAGATTGGCTGACCAGAAGCCTTGGTTTGGATAACCAGATCCCTTCTGGGTAAGGAAAAGCTGGAGGAGCCTTTGCTTCTCACTGTGAGGAACATCCTTGGCATCTGATAAAGTTGTTCAGCTACTGTGGCTGTGTGGACCCTTCGGAGGTGACTGAAACACGTCTTAGCCTGGTTAACTGGGAGGAGTTTGAACCAGTTGCTCTTGAAGTAGTAGATGGCATCTTTGGAGCTATGATGAGCAAGAGGATCTACGTTTTGGCTCCATGCCTGGCTGATCTCCTGAGGTGGAATGCGGTTGTATCCAAGCAGTGATTAATGTCTCTGCAGGAGTGGGCATGAGCCCTGATGCTGATAATAGTGCATTCTTTTCCCAAGAGGTCATTCTTGGACCCCACAGTGTAGGACAACTTTTGTCTCCTTTTTCCAATCTTTCTTTTTTAGGGAAGGTTGCAGAAAGGGTGGTGCAGAGATACAAAGGATCCTGGATGGCGAACCTATGGCACGGGTGCCACAGGTGGCACGCAGAGCCATCTTTCTGGGCGCACAAGCTGTTGGCCAACTTACCTTCAGCTGAGCATGCACATGTGATTGTGCATGCATGCATGCATGATTGCAGAGACCCAGCTGGTCTTCAGGCCTCCACTGTGTATGCGCACAATTGCAGCAGGAAATCCAGCTGGTCTTCAGAGCTCTCCTGCGCATGCACACACAATTGCTCATGTGTGCATGAGTCCCTGCACGTAGCAGTATGCATTACACATGCAAAAGCTGAATGCATGCACATATGGTGTGGTTGCACATGCAGTGCACATGGAGGAGCCGCACCCAAGTGTGGATGGCACACACAAAGCGCATACTTTTAGGCACTCGGTAAGTAAAAGGTTCACCACCACTGCCCTAACCCTTTTCAGTCTGGACACAGGCCAGGGCATAACCCTGAAAAAGCATTGGTCACACTTGTTGATGATCTTTGGAGAGCTCAGGGTGGAGGTAGAGCAACCATTCCAGCTTGCCTGGACTTCTCAGCAGCTTTTAAACCATCAACATCTGGACCAGCTTCATGGAAGAGCTCACTTACCGGTTTTCTTTTCCCATGTCCAGCTTCCTCTTTTTCTTTTCTTTTTTTAACTGTGCTTTTTTAAACATTTATTTTTAAACAGCCTCTGCGCATGATAGTAGCAACGAATGAAGGTGACACAACAACATAAGGTGAAAAAATTTCTAACCCAAAGGGAAGGGTTCTTAAACTGAAAACATTCTTCTCTCATCAAATGTTAAAACAACAAATATAAAAGGTACTGTACATGCCATTTTACCTTCAAGTTCAAAAATCAAATGTCATAACAGCATATTTTCTGTTGCATTCTGGACACTGCACTCAGGATGTGGGTTTCATCCTTCTGGTAGGCAGAGCAAATTAGAGCCAATGGAAGGAAATTGCAGGGAAGCACAAGTCGGTGAAATAGTAGCAAAAATGTCTCTTGTTCAGCACTGCAATAGGTGTTAAGTTGCCTTTGCTGTAACAATTGGAGCACAGTCTAAACAGCTATGGTTCAAGAAAGATCTGATTGCAGCTTTTGCATTGAGAAGACTAAGATGATCCCCAGTTCTTGAGGTCTCAACCTATTTATGACCTTCATTTTGCATTGATGTCTATAGAGAAGCCTTCAAAACTGTGGCAGCTCTCAATGGTTTTGCTGAACAAAGGAGAGCATGTGGCTTTCCATAGGGGTGGAACTGATGGGCTGAGATGTCTATGGATTCCTTCATGGTAAGCCTGGGAGTTAATCAATTGTCCACATTTCCACAGAGAGTCGATGGTGAATTATTCCACTATTCACATCCCTTAATTCTTCATTTATTTTGAGGCATAACTAGTAAGTGGTAACAGAGAACAGTTTGCTTAACGTGTCACAAATGAATGTCTCATTCATTGCATACAGATATCTTCTATATCGTATCAGAACATTGACCCTCGGCCTTGTACACAAGAGATGAGTTCAGATCTCTGTAAGAGATATTGATTCAATCGAGGATGATTGCCTGCCACTTGATCAAAAGAGAAATTTAACTTCCTCCTCTTCCTTTCACTCCTTCTGAGCGAAGGTCCTCAGCTGTTATTTTTTAATTGTCCACCCATTCTTAGAAGTCGTAAGAATAAACATTCAAAAGGACTATGAAAAAAATATTCTGAAAAGAAATTGAAATCTCTGATCAAATTTTAAATCCCCTTGAAATTCATCACTGGTAAATTGGCAGTAATTAGAAGAACTCTCATTAACATGAATAACCTGTCTAGTGCACATGTATGCACATGTAAAGAGTAATATATGTTAAATGTAACCTTTATGTCCAGATATTCATCTTTATAAGTGTTTTACAATATATAAGACATGTTTTTTTAAAGGTTTAAGAACTAAATTATTCCTTTTTTCTCAGAAAACTAGTTTAATTTCTTACAAGCTGAAACACAACAGGGAACTAAGACATTGTTTTTACAGAACTGTTCATCCTTTGAACTTAGATGACATTGTCTCAGAGGATCAAGATGCTTGATGAGTTTTATACTTTAAAGTTTCTAGAAAGAAAAATTAGCCTGGCATTTTTTTTTCCTGTAGAATTGGTGTGTGGGGGGGTGTTATGTGTCAAAGAGGGGGAGAAGACATCATTCTTATTTCAAAAACCCAGAGGAGGAAATTGGATCATTTTTTTTAATTTACTTTCAGTGCCCTTCTTTTAAATTCACACATTGGAAAAAGATGAAGACTCACAATTTTGCGTTTTTATCCAGTTCATAGAAATCTATATGCAACCAATTGACCCCACGCAGAAAAAAATGTTTTGTTTTATTTGGTCCCACTTGTCACTTTGAAATACAGGAGTCCTCTCAAAAGAAATGGGGGGAAACAGCATTTGAAACACCCAGAAGGGGCTTTGGTGTATGTATGTGTGGTTCAGCAGGGCAAAAGGAACCAGTGAAGCAAAGCAATACATACCCTTCACTTTCTCTTAAAAATGTGTTCCCACGTGAAACAGCTTCAAAGATATGCTTCAGTCAAGCTGTCTTCAAAGCAGTGAGGACTTAGCGGGCAACCTCGATAGCTAGATTGCACCATAAAGCATGTTTGTTTAGAAGGAAATCAGTAGTACTCAGTGGAGTGTTAGTACTCAAGGTGTGTTTCATCTTTGGACTACCCCAAGGGCTGATGAAAACCAGAAGCTTTTGCCCTGGTTTCAGAGCCAGCTGGTTTTGCTTACTTACCTGGGACTTAACTCACTCCTATGCTGATGGATCTCCAACTTCCTGACCGGTAGACCACAGGCGGTAAGGATGGGCGGACGAGTCTCAACTTCACTCACCCTC
>JAEANM010003490.1:0-22318 GCA_017656035.1 Myanophis thanlyinensis
TTTATTTATTTATTTAAGCTTTCACATAAAGATCGGTGTACAGTTCCTGTCATAAGAAGGAACCTGAGCCTTAGTGGACTCAAGCCAGGCTGGAAGTACAGTATAGGTCAGTGGTGGCGAACCTTTTACTTACTGAGTGCCAAAAAGTACACGCTTTTTGTGTGCCATCCACACTCACGTGGGTTCCTCCACGTGTGCTGCATGTGCAACCACACCATCTGTGCATGCATGCAGCTTTTGCATGAGCAATACACATGCGCTGCATGCATACACTCTCACGCATATGAGGAATCATGTGTGCATGCGCAGAGAGCACCGAAGACCAGCTGGATTTCCTGCTGCAATCGCGTGCATGCACAGAGGAGGTCCAAAGACCAGCTGGGTCTCTGCAATTGTGCATTCATGCATGCACAATCTCATGTACATGCTCAGCTGGAGGTAAGTGGGCCAGCAAGAAGGCTCTGTGTGCCACCTGTGGCACCCATGCCATAGATTCACCATCTCGAGTATAGGTGAATTGACTCAATCCATAATTGTCCATTATATCCTTCCTATTTTATTTGCTACAGTTTCTTCAGCAATACAAGTAGTCCTTGACACATGACCATAACTGAGCCCAAAATTTATGTTGTTAAGTGAGACATTTGTTAAGTCAGTTTTGCTCCATTTTACGATCTTTCTTGCCACTGTTGGTAAGCGAATCACTTGTTGAACCTGTCAAGTTAGTAACATGGTTGTTAAATGAATCTGGTTTCCCTACTGACTTTGCTTGTCAGAAGGTGGCAAAAGCTGATCACATGACCCCAGGACTATGTCACCGTCATAAATATGAGTTAGTTGCCAAGCATCTGAATTTTGATCACATGAACCATGGGGATACTGCAAAGGTCACCACTGTGAAAATTGGTCACAAATCACATTTTTCAATGCCATTATAACTTTAGTCAGATGACATTCAATAATATCTCAAATATTATTTATAAATAATATTTATTATTTCCCACCTTACCAAGCAGATGAGAAATTATTATTTGGATGCCTTCTCTCAAGACATTTCATTAATGGACCAACCTTTTACATATTTATTCAGAAGTAAGCACCACTGAGCTGATTGGTATTCAATCCTAAGTAGAGATGAATGGGGTTGTAATTCCACAGTGCAATGCTCTGCATATCCTGGTTTAAAAAAATGTTCCTTGGCAGCACAAAGAAACAACAGGCCAATCGCCAGCCATCAACACATCATCAACCAACAGGAAGGCACCACATAAATACAATGCATAGAAATAGCCCAAAACATGAGTCTGAAAGCTCAGAAAACTAACCTCTGGTCCAGGAAACCGACCCAAATTGAATCCAGCAATATTCTCCTGGACATGTAAATTTGCCTTCATTCGTGAAAAGGTCTTCAATAAATCTTCTGTTTATAGAAGAACACTACAATGATTTCTCTTCAAAAATCTATTTTGAAATCTTCATTGCCATACAATTGATAGCTATTTTTAAGTGTATCCATCAGAGTGTCTTTGCCCATATGTGCATTTAGGCATGCAAAAATGTGGTACATTAGTTCAGTGTTGTGGATAGAGAATTCTGGGGTCATGTTCTCACTTAAAGATTCCAGGATTCTGTTACTATAACTATTACACCTTCAGCCAGCCATCCTTTCTAGAAAAAAAAGGGAAATAAAAAAGGCTTTAATAGGGTGACTTAGTAAGAAAGAATCTATGAGCCACATTAGGTATAACTGAAAAGCAATTCAGAGTTAGACACAAGGTGATTGGGAATCCAACGTCTTGCTTGAATTCACTTTTTAAATTAATCTCTTTTATCACATTTTTTTGTTGGATAACGGCCATAATCTGTACTGCTGACATCATCATACACACTGAACATACACACACACACACACTCTACAATGAGGAGTTTGCCTTTGATCTGTCATAGTTGGGGATTTATCTTCTATAGTATAAGTAGATAAAGTCATTGCATTTGAACTCCTGTATGTTCCTTAAGTTCACTCTCCTTCTTAGACCAATCATTAAGGAATGTTAAAATGTCAGAATGTAGAATGCTGCACTTAGTCTGCAGAAAATATTTTA
This sequence comes from Myanophis thanlyinensis, assembly GCA_017656035.1. Classification (NCBI taxonomy): domain Eukaryota; kingdom Metazoa; phylum Chordata; class Lepidosauria; order Squamata; family Homalopsidae; genus Myanophis; species Myanophis thanlyinensis. The sequence continues at coordinate 2,103 of JAEANM010003490.1, forward strand.
TATTTATTGGAGTTGCTTGCAAATTTCTAGGAATGCGGGACTGAATTTATTCACCATAGGTGCTATTTAATTTAAAACAACAGGTGAGAATTTCCTCTCACATTGTAAAGGCTTTTCAGGAGGAGGAGGAGGAAGAGGCAGCCAAAACATTTGGGTGGAAATTTAGGGCGAACATTTTTGGAACTGGTCATGATCTGGGTCCCCGACTACCAGGAATTTCTCCAAAGTAATTAAACTGGGAGCTCATTTGCTACAGCCTTTATCTAATTATTTTAATAGGTTTTTAAATTGTTACTGTATCTATGTTTTTATTGGCTGTGCACCGCCCCGAGTCCCTAGGGAAAGGGGGCGGTATATAAATCAAATAAAACCTTAAACCTTAAACTTGTAAATGTTATAGACCCGTGATGACAAACTTATGGCATGGGTGGCACAAGTGGCACATAGAGCCATATTGCTGGGCACACAAACTGTCAGCCAACTTACTTTCAGCTGAGCATGCACATGTGATTGTGCATGCACTCATACATGATTACAGAGACCCAGTTGGTCTTTGGGCCTCTGCTGTGCATACATGTAATTGCAGCAGGAAATCCAGCTGGTCTTTGGAGCTCTCCTGCGCATGCACATGCATTTGGTCATGTGTGCGTGATTCCTATGTTCAGGGCATGTGCATTGCACAAGCAAAAGCTGCATGCATGTGCAGATGGTGCAGCTGCACATGCAGTGCATGTGGAGGAGCTGCATGGAAGTGCAGATGGCACGTGCAAAGTGCATACTTTTCAGCATTCAGTATGTAAAAGGTTTGCCACCACTGGTATAGACTCTCCTGCTTGAGCAGGGAATTGGACTAGATGACCTCTAAAGTCCCTTCCAACTCTGTTATTCTATGTTCTATATGCTCATCCTATAAAGAGGACCAGCAGGCACAGCTATCCTGCTTTAGGGAGATAGTATATTAGCAGTATTTTCTCCTTTTCTCATCATATTGCTGTCTTAATGTCACATAGTAATTAATACAACATGGTCTTCTTCATACTTGGAATGTCTATTATACAATTAAATTTGTCCAATGCTGCTGGGTGAGAATTTCATTTGGTTCATTTCTGGATAAGAATTCATTAAAATTATTTTCATAGAAGGGATGTAAACAACATATTATATGTTGTATGAATTATTGTTATATAAATCTACGCAATCTCTCTGAGACATTCCTAAGAATATTAATATTGTAATGGGTAATTGTTATCATTGTTTTAAAATCTTGCTATTATATAAGAGAGAACATATTTTCTAACCTTTTTTTTCTTACTTGGATATCTTGAGAATTTTGTCATATGATTTCTGCCTGTTTTGATATAGTGAACATTATCTGGCAAATCATATTATGAAAAGTTTTGCCAGCCAGTACAGACAGCAATTAATTTAACAAGTGGACTCTGAGGACTCATCTGTAAAAAAAAAAAAGTGCCTAACAATAGGTAATTAATTTCATGGATGCAAATGCTGTGCTTTGTGGGCAGATTTTATTACTATTTTACAGATTTTATTATAGTCCACCAACTGAGAGAAGGAAGGATCAATGAAAGAGGAAAACATATTAGAAAAAAAAGACACTATAGAGGTGAGAGAAAAGTGTTAAAGGGCAATATAAGCAGGAAACAACATGAGAAGCATCTTGTTTGAATAAAGGGCAATCAAGTGAAAATCTGATATAAAAGTCAGACCTCCTACAGAAGCTCCCAGGTTCACATAGGACAGCTGGAAAAAAACACTTTCTGTATTCTTCAATTAGTTCTATTAGAAGCAACAAAATCAACTTCAGAATAGATTTGTCTTACTTTAGAGCAGGGGTGTCAAACTTGATTTTGTTGAGGGCCACATCAGTGTTGTATTTGATCCCGGGGTGGGGGTGGGTGGGGAGCGCATGGCCAGCTGAACATCACTTGTGTCAGGGGCTCCTGTGGTGGCTTGAGCACTCTGCCAGTGAAAATGGGCTCCCAAACTCAATTTTTGGCTGCAACGGCTTCCTGCAGGCCTGTGCCAGGGAAAACAGAGCTCAGGAAGAATGTGCAAACTCTGTTTTCAGTTGCGACAGCCTCCTGCAGCCCTTTGCCAACAAAAATGGACCTCTGGAGGGCTGCACATGGCCCTCCTGAGCTCCATTTTTGTTGGAGAGGCACTGCTGGCTGGTCCTTTGCTGCTTCCAGGGTGGTCCCATTGGCCAGATCTAAACACCCTATGGGCCAGAGGTGGCCCCTGGCCCTTGAGTTTGACACTCCTGTTTTACAGGGATTAGGGATTAAAAACAAGAATGGTATGGAAATATCCCAAATTCATCTTCACATGCTTTTCTATTATGAGAAAGGTATTCAGGAAAATAGGGAGACAGTTTGGTGCAATTGTTAAGGCACCAGACTAGGGACCGGGAGACTATGACTTCTAGTCCTACAGTTAGCTAGATAGTTATGGGCCAGTATTTTTCCTCTAGGAAGAAAGTGATGAATTACAGGATTCCTTTTTATAGATTAGCCCTTAGTTTATCTTTTGCATGAAATCCTTAACACATCAAACAAACAAACCAAAACTATTGTGCTGACAATAAATGGGAGAAGTGTCCTGCCAGATGTCACTTCCTCCTTCCCAGCTCAGCTACTTGGCACTGAAGAACTAGAGAGATATTGAGAAATTATGCTCTTATTTGCAATCAGTACAAAATGTGCTGAAGTGACTGTATTATGATCATTCATTCTATTAATGAGATGGCAATTTCACTGAGTCAGAAGTGATAAAATGGAATAACTGAGATAGAAAAGATTTCTCTCCCACTTTTATTCTGCCTTTGCATAAATCTGTTCCTTCTCCCGGTAAGTAGCCTTGCCTTGTGGGGTGATTTTTTTTTGCCCCATGCCTACCATTATTCCTGTTGTTTCAATAACCATGAAACATGCTCTTCTAATTGCAGAATTCACAGCAGGCAAGCTGCCATTTCATCCATGCTGAACAGTGCAGAACATAAATGTGTATCCTTCTGTTTCTTCCCTAGAAACCTGGCATTTGCTGAATTTGTAATTAGTTGTCAATGATACCTAGAACACAATAGTCTTTATTAAACTCCAAAGGCCTTCAGGGTCATGTACTGTCTCTCCAATACATTTCTGGTTATGCCTTCCAACTGGAAAATACCAGCTAGATAAGTTCTAATAATACAGAGGACTTTCAACTGGACCTAAAACACTGAGCTGTTTTGATATAAAAACTTTTATGTAGGAAATTATTTCTTTGCCCAGGATTATATGGTTGTTTAATATAACAATGAATGTTGAAGATATAAATCTTTCCTAGAAACAGAAAAAAGCTAATGAAAGTTAGCACAATCTCAGCAAAACAATAAAACTGTCAGTTACAACAGCCATATATGTATGTTTGATAAAGAGAAAGACAAAGAGAGAAAGTGTCTTTGACTTAAGTATGAATGCAGAATTCAAAATGTAGTGCTTGGATTTTTTCTTGGAGAACGTGAATTCAATTTCTTATAATGGCTATCATTTCCCCATTTCCCCACCTTGAATAATGAATATTTTCTAAATCCAACTTCTTTGTGCCTTATACAATTCTCTTTCTCGCTCTCTCTCACCCTCCCCCCCCCCCGTATCACTCACTATTTCTATCATCTATTGAAATTTTGGATTTTGAAAACACAGATCATTTTATTATACCATGACAAAGAGGCATGCTTGTATTTGAAGATTAAAAACTGCAACAGAATCCAAGTTTGTGTGAGGCTTGAATGTTTATAACATGAAAGGCGTCAAAAGCAAAATCCCAGCTGCTTGAGGCATTGGAAAACTGGATCAGAATAGGTTAAGAAGGAGAAGAAACCATAAACTCCTGTACAGTAATAGCAGTTGATCTAGTTGGCATTCCTGAGTATATTATTGTGATAAATAAGTATAGGAGGAAGAAGGTAACCACCAAGCATTTTGAATCATAAAAGAAAATGTAAAACCAGAACTTGGAATCATTTAGTTAATGTTCTGTTAGTTTACGTTCAGTAAATTCTGTTAGTGTACATCATATTAATGCTTGCTCACTGTATACATAAACACTTGGCCACCAGAATTATTGTAAATATTATTTTCACTGAGCTTATAAATCACTATAGTTTGCTCTCTCTCTCTCTCTCTCTCTCTCCCCACTTCAACGCACCAAAAACTATTGGGTTAAATCTGACTTCTACTTTCTTCCTCTGAAATTTTTATTTTAGTTTATTTTCTGGCATCTAACTGTCTCATTCCTATTGCTCTGACTAAATGAATGCCTGTTGAATATTTTTACTCTAAAATAAACTCCCATTTCAGTCACTGGCCTATGGTCATTATCAAATCTTATACAAGGTTAATGGATTTTGTGCTACAGTGGCACATTGGTACTCAACTGCTTTGAAACTCATTGAATTTGGTTCTCAGTGCATTTTGATGCAAACATTTTGTCCCAGTACTCATCATTTGTTTGGTACTTGACGCATAGGCTAGAATTTGTCGGTGTCAACTGTCTTGTGATTCACTATACTCCTTATGGGAAATAAGTTTGTTTTGTATTCATCATTTTTTGTACTCATTGCACCTCCTGGAACCAATTAATAAATGATTATCGAGGTACTGCTGTATTTGTTGTCTTTTAACCCTAAGGTTAAAGGATTAAACTTAAAATTAATTCACAACTTTCAGTACAGAGAGCCTGAATTTTGTTTTTAAAGTCTCATAATAGATAATATGTTACAATATATCACATAGTTGAACAATGAAATCCAAAGGATTTCTATGAAATGAATTTATCTTAAATGTTCCACTGGTACTTTTATCAGGAAAAATAAATTAATGACATGGGAACTTTCTTCTTAGTTTTGTAAGATCTTTTCTAAGTAAGAGACATTAAAAAGTCTTCTGCACCCTCCAAGGATAACATGAATTATTGAATTAGCTTTTTTTCTGGTATTAGAAGAGAATTATTGTTGATAGGAAAAGAAAGAAGGGTTTTGTGGCACTTAAAAGAGTCAGAGCGGTATTATAGCTGAAGGTCTGAAGGACTATCAGCCATCAGAAGCGAGTTACTCTTTAATCTGTACAGCTCCTTTTCCCACCTCAGCTTCTGCACCTCTTGACATTATTATTAATTCCAATGTAAGGTTTGTTTTGTTCTCAATTTTCCCTTGTATTACTGATTAGCAAATGTAATTGCATCCATTTGGGTATTTAGATACAATTTCTGGCTACGAATAATTGTCCCCAAATATCTGAAGGGCATCAAATTAGGGAATAAATGAAAACATAAAGTCCTTTAGCACAAGTTCAAAGTAGTACAGCCTCAAAGAAGTTACTGAAAACTACTGAGGGCAGAAACTGGTTGGAAAAGCAGTTAGCAGATATCCAAGTTGGAAAAACACCTGTTTCTTGTCTTCTCTGTTATTTTCAAAGCCTATTTCTCTGGCACTTTGTAGCAAGACATGAAAGGTTTTAACTTCAAATGATAGTGCAGCCTTAAGCAAGTGTGTGTGTTTTATGATATAAATGGAGACATCAGTCTTAAATGGCCGAAGTGACTCTGCTGTTATAAAACTCAAACTACGGCATAATGGAATGCATATAATGCATTTAATTAATATTGATACATATGTTTTATCATGTGTCTCAAACCCTAATGTAGCAATGTTAATAAATGCTACTGATGTCACAGAAACATAGCAAGGCCCTTTCAGGCTTCAGTTCACTGCTGCTTACTAGAATAATAATTCTTACAGCATTGATTGAAAAACAAGATGTTTAAAGTGTGGAACAGTTTCTTAAGGTGTACTTTCCCAGTAGCAATATCTGAAGACATCCATTGCTGAACCAAAATTACAGTAATAAGGACAGGCCTCATGTCACTCCATGGCTGGTGCTGTGAAGACAGTAAATGTCACTAATGGGGAAAGAAGCAAGCTTACATTCTCATTTTTCCCCCTTGCTTGCCTATGACAATCCTTATTGTCTGAGCCAGAAAACATATATGAAAGCTCACATTTCTATAGGCTTTCAATTGAATTATCTTTTCAGTTGGGATTAACCAGGTAATCCAGGTAATCCAGCCACTTCTAAGGAGTTGGTTAGTAATTATCATTTGTTGGCTGATATGCTTGCTGTAACTTTCTGAGCTTATTTATTTATTCAATTTCTATAGCCAACTATCTCAGTCAGTTTCTCTACCAGGCACAATTTGGGGTCCAGCCATTTACATTATATGTCTCGCATGCCTGGATCCAGTGGTGGGATTCAACTGGTTTCACTACTGGTTTGGTGAGTGCATGCTTTGTGCGTGCATGTGCACCATCCGCACTGCTGCATGGCTTCAAAACAGAAGCTATTGAGCTTACTTGAGGCAACTCAGGTTTTTTTTTTTTTTATCAAGATTTATATACCGCCCCCTCTCCCAAGGGACTCGGGGTGGTGTACAGCCAAATAAAAACGCATACATAAAAACCAGTTAAAATAATTAAATAGGGTTGATTAGAATTAAAAGTTAAACAATTAAATTTAACGTTTAAAAAACAGTTAAAATAGATAAAATTTAAATTTAGAAGTTAAAAGGTGAGTAGAAAGGCTGCAGAGGCTCACAAAACAGATGATCTGTGCAATTCAGATGAGCTAGAAAGAAAGAAAAGAAGGGGATATGGCACAGGAAAGGGCATGGGTGGGCTTGTCACCATTACCGGTTTGGTAGAACCGATGCAACTAGGCTGAATACCACCACTGCCTGGATCTCAGGAGAAGAAGGGATGTGGTCTACGAATGAAGATCTAGAGTTCTACCCTGGCCAGACCTATGCTGCAAAACCTTGGAGGACTTTTCAGAAGCCTCCAAGGTGACAAGGAAGTCTGGAGCTAGAAATTTACTGCTGGTAAAAGCTATGATTTGAGGCATATAGGTAGTCCTCGACTTACTACAGTTTGTTTAGTGACCGTTTGAAATTACAATGGCAATGAAGAAAGTGACAAGATCATTTTTCACATGACTGTTTTTGCATCCCCATGGTCATGTGCTTTACATTTAGATGTTTGACAACTTTCATATTTATGATGGTTGCAATGTCCCTGGGTCATGTGATCCCCTTTTGCAACCTTCTCTGACAAGCAAAGTCAATGGGGAAGCCAGATTCACTTAACAACCAGCTTACTAACGTTACAACTGCATTGATTCACTTAACAACTGTGACAAGAAAAGTTGTTAAAATGGGGCAAAATTTACTTAACACATTTCTCACTTAGTAACATGTATTTTAGGCTCAGTTGTGGTCATAAGTCGAGGACTACCTGTATAGGCTGCTTTTTGCTATAGATTTCTATTTTCTCTTTTAAGAAATTGCAACCAAGATCAGAATAATTTGATGGGACATCGTAATCAGATATTTAATACAATGAGAGTGCTTTGTGCTTTTCTGAACCTTTTTCAATTTGGAAGCAAAAGTAAATTTACCAGTTATATTATACTCATGGTCAGGTGCACCATGAGTATAAGGAGTGCCCATTTAACAGTAATCACTAGCTATATTGAATTCCTAGCCAAGAAGTTTTTATTGCCATTTTGTTCCTGTTACTTTAAAAAGGGCATACTACAATAAGTGGCAAATTCCAAGTCTGTCAAGAACAAAATTAGCAAATAGAATAGAAAGACCAAATCAAAAGCAGACAATAATAAAAGGCATTAGCACCATATAATTTTATATCCACAGTTGCTATTTACTACCATATTTGAAGGAAAAAATATTTGGTATTTTTATCTAAAGGGATCTATCATTATAGAGTTAAACAAATGATCTGTATGAAATGTTACTTAAAGGATTAAGGTTCTAGAGTGGACCAGATTTAGAAATATAGGATTTTGAATGAGTATTTCATTACTGTGTATGCCTCAAGGGTTCAGTTTTTAAAATCCAGCAAATGTTTAAAATTACAGTATTGACTCATTCTTCCTTCAATCACATGATTTTACAGGGCTTTCTCAAAGCTTTCCTTGCCTACAAAGCTATGTTTCCAAATAGCAGAGGGGAAATTGTTTTTCCAGCAGTGTTGATGTGAGAGGAATTGTAGACCTGTAGACTGTTGTGTATACATTTTAGCTAAATAAACTCTGTATAAAATGTGTACCAAATACATTGTACCAGCAGGACCAGATGATTACAAGATCCGTAGCTGTTAAATTCTCATATTACAAGTTTAATTTGGTGCCACAAATTGTAGAGTCTGAACCTCAGCTTTGTGTCTTGATTGACATACACACACAAACACAGACACAGAAAGACACAAGAAAAAAATCTTCATGTCTACCAACATATTCAGTCTGTTTCACGGTAGATATGGCCAATTATAAAATGTTAGGAAGGGGATCTCTTCAGCAGTTTTATATATTGTATAAAACAATGCATCAGTGCATATCATCTGGCTTAAACATAAACCTTAAAAAGAGCTAGGTTATGTCTAATAAATCCACCAAAGAAAGATTTTTTTATATCTGGAGAAGAACTAGACAGTATACCATTATATATACCTTGGCCAATGGATCTCAATGGAAGATGATATGATGAAGAAAATTGAACAGCATGTTAAATGTAGTTGGAAGGCATTTGGCAAGCTAAGTACAATTTTCAAGAATAACCACCCCCTATGCTCGAAGAGAAACGTTTTCAATCAGTATATGCTACCTGCTTTAATATATTCTGGTTAAACATGGACAATAATCACACAATCACTACAAACGCTACGGAAAGATTCATGCTTGGTATTATGAGAAAGGATAGAAAGGACCTGCACATGGATTAGAGAACAAGTGAAAGTGTATGATATCATCAAGAGAGTAAAAGAATTGACACGGAAATGAGCTGGTCACGTAGCGAGAAGATCTGATGGCAGGTTGACTAAGGCAGTCATAGAATGGATTCCACTTGATAAAAAGCATCCAAGAAAGAGACTTAAAACAAGGCGGATTGACAACATCAGCAAGTACTGCAGGTCCAATTGGCAAAAAGAAAGCTCAGGACTGTATCAGTTGGAAATACGTGGAAGAAGCCTTTATCCTACAGCAGATAGACAATGGCTAAATGATGATGATGATGATGATGATGATGACAACATATCATCTACTGCACAGACTTTCTTTCTACAACTTTTGAAGATATTATTCTGAACTTTGTCATCATCCACTGTTTGATTTCTGACCTGGTCTATTGATCTTTCCTCTAAGAAGTCCAGCAAGCTGGAATTCTGAGTTTGCAAATATTTTTCTTTATTCCACCTTTCCTATATTTGACAAAGTGCTGGAAGACTTTTTTATTTTTTAGTCTTTCGCAAGGTCTATATACTGTGTACTTCTTGCATTCCCTTTTACCTTTCACTTTTAAAATTGGAATTAATGTGTTTTATTGTATTATGTAAAACCGCTAGACTGCCAAAGCCATTTTATTATATTACACGTACCCTGCTATGCACCTATAGGTCAAGGTGGCTGGTTGATGTATAAATTCTTGTCATCTTTGGCTGAGTAGGTGTTTCACTCCTCTGAAAAACATTAATGAAGCAACACTAAATTGCAAACTTAGCTGTAGCACTTGGATTTATATACCACTTCACAGTGCTTTACAGCCTTCTCTAAGCAGTTTACAGAGTCAGCATATTGCTCCCAACAATCAGGGTCCTCATTTATTGAACTTGGAAAGAGGGAAGGCTTGAGTCAACCTTGAACTTGGTGAGATTTGAACTGCCCAACTGCTGGCAGTCGGCAGTCAGCAGAAGTAGCCTGCAATAGTGCATTCTAACCACTGTGTCACCAGAGCTCATAGTAGTCAGTAAAGGATGAATCAATGAAAGATGTTGAAAGACCATTTTTAATGTAAACACAATGACATATGAGTTACATTTTGGGTTTATAATAGAAGCTAATGAAATCAATCACAATCTGTGGCAGTGAATTCCACAAATTAATTTGCATTCTTTTGAAGAAATGCTTGTTTTCATCTGACTTGGGATGGTTAAATTTGTCAGTGATAAAAAGTCGATTACATGAATTACCACTATAGCTGGGTTCATAGCGTTTATTAAATTACAATTTCATTTATTTAGTATTGACTTAACATGTTTTGTTAAACCTGCCGTTATAGATTGAAAACCATAATTTATGGATTAGCATTCATTTTATTCGGACGATTGTGGTTGTTTGACAAATCATTATTTTTTTAAAAAAGAGTTACCATAGTGTGTGAATCTATGCTTCATTGCATTGGCTGTTGTTTACTGCATCTGATACAGCATGCATGGGGTTATCCTGCTCATAGACTCCTATTTAAACTAGTGCTGCCATTTGTGAATGGAAGGGATTTAAAGATAATCTGATCATTTTTTCCTTATTTCACTGAAAACAAACTTAAATCATAGAAATTAATTTTAATAACTTTAGCAACTTTGAATCTGTCTGCCCTTGGGTTATACTGGCAGAGGCTTTTTTGTATTCTAAAGTAGGAAGAGCAAAGCCACTATTGTAACCAAGGGAATGATGTTTCACATTTGAGTCTATATTATTACTGCTTGGGTATATGAGTTTTCCACCTTTCATACCTTTAACACTGCAAATCCTTACGTTTGCAGTTTCCCTTCTCATATCTAATATAAAGAGACTTTAGCCTATAGCTCACACAATTTCTTATCTGCTCCTTCCTTCCAACATGCAAATATTGGGATCTGTGAAGAATGCGCTCAACATAAATGGAGGCGACATCACTATTCACTTGCTTGTTTTTCCTTCCTTCCAACCCAACCTTCTCTGTATATTCCTGTGTAAATCAACGCAGTAGGAATCAGGAAAATAAAATATGTGTGCATATGTGGAATATATTCCCCTGAAGGGAAAAATTTACATATGCTTGTGCAGAATGTAATTATCCGTGGTATTTAGGAGTGTCCACATGGAGATAGGAAAAAAAAATACACTGCATTACAAATACTTCAATCAACTAGCCTTAGCCACTATTATTACTTCTCTGACCTTGATATCTCACAACCAGAGGTGAAATTCAACCAATTGTAACCTATTCACTAAATTTTCTAAGCAGTTTGGAGAACCGGTTGTTAGAAGAAATCTCCTTTTCCCCCCCACTTTACAGGGTTAATCCACCCAGCCATGCCCACCAAGCCTTGCCCACAGAACTGGTAAGTAAAAAAAACCACCATTGCTTGTAACCCTTCAGGCAATCCCTTAGGGTTTTCTTATTATGATCAGAAATCCTGCTTTTCCAGAGCTCAGTCAATACAGGAAAGAAGTGATTCTAGAATTAAAGTCTTGTATATTTTGAAATATTCTGGAAGATGTCTGGGGCAAAAAAAGAAAACCTCACAGAATTACATTTGGTTCATCTACATATAAACTAGCGCATTAGCAGAATGGACACAGATTAGTCAATTCTGATTATCTTACTTCCCTTAATGGATATATCATGGGAGAAGATTATTTATCTCCAATTTATGTGCCATGATACATGTACACATGTATGCTTCCATCACTTATATGTATTTGTCAGTGGGGCAGTAAATACAGTTAACAATAATATTTCTTCTTAAAGTTGCACATTTTTTTCTTTTTTAAAAAAATAACAAGTCAAGGCTATGAATTTTATCTATTATACCTACAGCTTTCCTTTTTAGATTTGAATAAGCATGGTGGTACATTTTCTGAGACCAACTGATGCTGCTATCTGCAAATAATAAGGAGCATCTTTTTCTACAAGAGCATTTTTTCTTGTTTGTTAAAAGTATCCGTACTTGGGTAAGAATCCAACCATTTGATAAACAGTATTGTTACATCCCTATCCATATAGATCAAAACACAAGGCTGCTGGCAAAGATTTCTGTTTGTCTCTCGTTAACCTTTCTCACTTTTGAAGAAAAATGAAAACAAAGAGCCAAAATGCAAGTCATGATTAAACATGGAGGCAAGAAAATCCAAGAAGGATTTAAAAAAAAAAAAATAGGGAAAAATAACTTGGAAAGTAACCATCTTCCTCCAGCTAAGATGGAAACATGTACTGGGAAGAATGGAAATTAACATCTTCATTCTACTGATTCTGGTCACAAAAATATGATCATGCAACACAAATAAAACAATTTTAATAGCACAGGCATTTCTGTCCTCATTTCATTCCTATAGTATGCTGTTGTCTACTCATCAGTAGATCTTTGGGAGTTTTAGTAAGGCAAAGATGCTAGAGATTTTCTTATTTTTCTAATTTTGCAAGACTTGGAACCAAACTTCTTAATCACTACTAAGGAATCTGTAGTTCTATTCTTATTAACATGCTTGGAAAAAGCGAATAAAAGCAATGTATAATTCCAGAGCAATACTGAATAAGGCATAGGAGTGACAGGTACAGTATTTTTGAAAGCATTTTTTAAATAAAAACATTTACCTATGTTCTCAGCTGGCTTTTCCCTTTTTCTTAATCTTTCCTGCATTTATGTTTATAACCAAATAAAAGTGAATAGCTAGTTGGCACTATGGGCTCTTAGGGTTATTCACTTATGGCCTATCCAAATTAGCATAATTCATGAATCTTAAATAACATTTTCCTGTTGATGGATTTTTGATAGATGTCCTTGCTTTGAATATATGAATAAAATGGAAATTAGCTTAATCCCTCTGTGATTTTTCTATTCTTCAATGCAAAAGATGTGAGATTAGGAAAGTTTGTTTACATGGACTGTTTTGAAATGGAAATTTGAGTTAGGGCTAAATTCAGAAGAGGTTCCATTTAAGTAGAAGAAATTAATCCTGTTTCTATTGCCTGACTTTCTACCTGTTTTCTGCTTTTTGCAAAATACAATTATCTTTTTTCAATTTGATTCTTGAAATGTTTCAGAAATTGCTCCTATATACTTCTGGTTGTCTTTTAGATCTTCCTTTAGAAGTTCAAAGTTGGTAGAGGGTTATGTTGTTGTTTTCTGATATATATTTCTTCATCACTCTTCTTCCCACTACTTTTCCATCTGAAAAACCCTCACAGAGGATATATGGTATTTAATGAGGGCTGGGAAGCTAGGAGTAGTGCAGACAGTGAACTGACAGTGAAAGACAAGGTTGATATACCATCCTTGTCCACCATGTAACTAGTCAATACATGAACTCTGGATGACATCCATGTGAATTTGACTGAAATGTTCTTCTCCTCTGGAAATACAAGCAAACAAAGGCAGTTACTTTCCCATCAGACTGAATCAGAACTGTTTTAAAAATGCAGAAGATGTGCTTGAGACATCATTAGAAGACAGAAGTTTCTCCAAAAATTTAAAAAGGTAATTAAAATTTGGCTGTATTCCATGTAACTTCATTAATAATTCTCATAATTTTCTTGGCAAGAATATAGAAATGGTTTGCTTTTCATTGCTTTCCTCTGGAGTGTTCTTTATTCCAATTCCCCTTACAGGTTGAAAATTTCCAGTAGTTTTAATTCCAAATGCTATCTGAATCAACCCTACTTTTGTTTTATTTTTTATTACAAATTGGCTAGGTTTTGCCCTTCTACTCTATAAAATGTTAATGTTACTATTTAGGAGGCTCATGTGTTTAATAGGAATGGGGAATTTATTTTAATCTCCACAGGGTAGTGCCCTGTGTTCTTTCATAAATATAAGCACAGGAACACACGTTCTGTTTCTGTAGACGAATGCAGAAATGGCCTTGAAGAAGTTATTCAACAGCCATGAGGTAATCTCCAGCTCAATCTTGAAAAGGAGGTGGGAGTGAGGAAGAAATTTAAGATTGTTTCACCTTGATTCTCTTTGGTAGAGCTCTCTCTCTCTCTCTCTCTCTGTGTGTGTGTGTGCGCGTGTGTGTATGTATGATAGAAAGAAAAGTCTGTTAAATGTTCATGTCAACACTGATTCAAAGACCCTAACAAACAAACAAATGTGATCCACAAACATGCAAGCATACCCATATGTGCTGATAAAAGGAAGGCCTTCTGTGCTGATACCAAATGCTGTTCACAGTTGCACATATAATTCCCCTCCTTCCAGAATTATAAAGATTAATTAACATATCCTTGTTGGAATTGCTGTGGTCCTGATCATGTTTTTGTTTCCTGTACTGGCTGGCTCTTTTTAGCAAATGTAATTTTTATTGTATTTTTACAGTACAATGATTTGAATATGTAATTCACTGAATTTTAAAGATTTACTGTTGGAACATTATTGAATGGTTTTGGTTTTAATTAATTTTGCACAATACTAAAAAGTTGTTTATTATGTTCCAAACAAATCTACCCAGAATGCTAATGTCAGCACAATACAGTAGCTAACAAAAAAATATTGAAACCAGATTTCTTGGGGTAATATGTAATAGGATCTGGTGGAGCCATTTTCCTTTGCTTTGAAATCAGAAAGAAGAGAAATGATTAATTTGAAAAAAGAAGAAAAAAGCAAATCTGTCTCCTGTCCTTTTATTCAGTACTTTTATTAAGAATTATATTAAAAATATAAAATGAAAACAAGAACTTGATATAAAAATACAATAAAAAGAGAGAGAGAAACATTAAAATAAAAAAATCCCTAAAAAGAAAGTAGCACAAAAAGAAACTTTCCTCTTCATCCCCAGCTAGTATATTCAACATTAACAACTTATCACTGCCTCTTGAAATTCAATCAAATATATCTTCTATCATTATATAGCTCACATCTTTTTCTATTATCTCATCTCTAAATCTTCATTTCTCCTTATTAATCTGGAAAAGTCCAGTAAAAATTAATAGAAATAGCTAATAGCATAAGTATATAATTTCCCTTTTCATTTAATTTACACTCTTCTCCTTCCTCCCTTTAATAATTAAACTCTAATCCCATTTTGCAATTAAACATTGCAAATAATTAAAAAACTATTAAACATTACCAGAAATACTTACCCCTTGTTTACCTATCAAAAATGTATATATTGCAAACTAATCCATTACATTCAGTGAAACGTTTTCTACTGCACCCATTATCCAGTCAAGATAATCATTAAGCATCATCAGAGATAGAAACTTATTTAGCCATAATCAAATGAAGCATTTTTTATTTATCACCTTCTTTCTTCCAACCACTCTTAATTTACGTCAATTTTGAGAATAAGAAAAGTTCCAAAGGATGTCTTGATGTGCTTTGTCGGGAAGAAGACAAAAGATCAAGTTTTGCAACAGTATTTTAATACACGATTGAACATTGATAGCATAAATTTAATTGTTCTTAAATTTCAATTAGAATTTTTTGTAAGAGAAAAGAGTAAATTTTTATTGGTAGATTAAAACAAAAAATGATTCTATTTTAACGGTATAAATTGGAAAGTATTATATTTTTACTTTTAAATCGGAGGGCTTTCTCTGTCTTATTGTATAGTATCCCACTTGGCCCCAAAGCCTTTTTGTATGTCAAAATTTCACTAATTTCAAACATTCTGGTAATGTTAAATGTATGGCTTAATTCCTTGAATGGGCATCCAATATCTATGGAAAATTTAATCCATTTTAAATAACATTCATCTCTTCATAAGACAATTCACTGTAAAATACAAATTTGTATAAAACTCCATGAATGGAAAACTAGTTTCTTTGCAGTTACAATGAAGTATCCCTTGAGTTGTCAAGCACTAGCCGTGATGCCCTAAAGGTGCTTTTTCAGGAGGCAACTGGACTTTCTTGTTTTTTCTTTGAAGACATTTTGCTTCTCATCCAAGAAGCTTCTTCAGCTCTGAAAGGATAATGGGAAATGGAAAAATTTGTATTCCTTGCAGACAACTGGTCATTTGCATTCTTTTGGAGGGTCATTGAAGCACTTGGAGGTTTATCTGTGTCCTCAGGGTCACCTGAGTAGTGCTCCTGGTTCCTGTACTCTGCAATTTTTTTCTCTGGAAATCCATTCCTACTCCACACAATTCAAAGGGTGTTCATCCCAAATTGTATAGCTAAAAGTCTATGAGAAGTGAAACATCTTCAAAGAAAAAACAAGACAGTCCAGTTGCCTCCTGAAAAAGCACCTTTGGAACAACCATGACTCGGATGACTGAGAATCTCTACAAACTAGCAGCTATAATGATGTATGGTGATATCATGACACACATTTTACCCTTTCATATTTGTGTCACAACATTGCACACAAGTACATACAAAGGAGAATTTTCATCACGACATTACCAGCATTATTTATTTATTGAATTCATTTGCTGGCCATCTCGTAGCAAATGATTCTGGGTAACTTCCAGCATGAAAACATTAAAAACCTAACAAATAACTATCTTTAAAAGAATAAAAACAGAAATTCCAATCAAGATATAGTTAAAAGATGGTGAAGGAGGGAACAGGATGCATAAGGGAGGCTGCTTCTTAATGCATGTTTTGTCATTTGCCTTCCCTCCCAAATGGATATCCATTTGTACCCCCAAATAATGTCTTATTGTAAGAGTTATATTACTAGGCTTCAATTACTTCAAGGGCAAACACAATAATTTATCAGGTTTATCCTCCCAAAACAACTGCTTTATACAATTTAATATTCTTTTCAAATCATATAAGTGATCAAGTTTCAATATGATACTTTTAAAAGCATAATAGCTTCAAAGAGTAGTTTTTGGCTTATACATTCAAAGCTTCTTTTGTCTCCTTTTGTAACTTCCCCTGTCATTCTTCCAAGAGGCATAGGCTACTACCTTACCACATATAAAAGCTTTAGAATCATTATTTACCTGCCAAAGAATATCTATAAATGTTCTGCAAATGTCAAGGGGAGTAAAAAGACTATATGTAAACACATACACATTGATAATTATAAGTAGACAAAATGTATCCTCAGAAGAGAGTTTCTTCCATTGTGACTTTTGAGTGTTTCTCCAAATGCCATTTAATGAAAAAAAGAATCAACCCATACTAAGCATTAGTTGCACTTGCTATTTCTTTCTAAAGTATGTATTCTGTGTACCAAGTGCACACTTTTTCTGCATCAGGAGGTCCTATTCACAGCAATTCACCCCTACTCACCTACTGTACTACTGTTTTAATATAGTGCATATTGAATGTACATGGGTCTGCCCTTGATAAGCATTTGGAAAGTATTATTTGTTCAGAAAGCAGTGGTGCAGGCAGTTATGGGTGTCTCACAATGCATCCAGTATACTGCAGCTCAACCACCATTGTTATTTGAAGTGCAATAAGCAATTCAAAGTGCTGGTTATTCCTGATAAAACCTTACATGATAGAGCTATTGTATTTGTAGGACTGTCAGTTTGTTTCAGTTTGCCCTGCCAGACCCAGCAAGGATGGTACATTCTGGATCCTTTCTATTAAGCAATATCATTTTGTGATACTCGGGATCATGCCTTCTCAATGTCAGCACCTGCCTTGTTGGGCAGCATCCTAGCAGGGATCTGGGTGAGTCCAATCCTTTCAATTTTTCAAAATGCATTAAAGTTGAGTTGAGTTGTTCCCTCAGGCATTTGAGCCAGGATGTTAATTTCAGCCCCTGTGGCTGATTTGTTTAGCTTCTTTACTGATTATGAATATGGAATGCTTTTTTGGGGGGGGATTGCAGGCATGTATCATACTGACAGATTTCAATTGTTTATTTGAACAAATTGCGCAGAGTTATTTTTTGGTTTTTATTCCTTTCAACTCAAAATGTACTCCATTTATCGAAAGGTTAAGAATCTGAAACATTTCATAGGGCTACTCACTTTATGTATGGCACAGAAAATGGTTCAACATTTGTCATTATGTGTTTTTTTTAAAAAAGTGCTAACTTGTTTAGATATGCTTCATTCATTCAGCATCACAGGAAAGGGAAGAAGGAAAGGCAACTGCTATTTTTTCCTGAAGGGTTTTATATAATTGCCACATCAGCCAAATTAATGGCAGACCTGCACTTTCTGATTGGTGATTCACCCCTTTCTAGGAGCAAGTATAGATGTCTTACACTCAAAGTCCATTCATTGCAAATGCATGGAGCACCTGTGTTTTCTAGTTTGATTAAAAATGGTTGTTTTGTGATCTGAGCCTTCCTAAATCCTTCTAAGCGGATTGTCTCCAGCACTTTGTTCCATTCCAATAGCAGCCCCAGTTCTGATTGGCTGCAGTGTTTGACATGACCTTCTTCCCCTCCAGGGGTTTCTAAGCTCATATGTTCCTGTGTGGTCAGCAGGTGTTACATTTTTATAACCTTGTCATTGACTCAACAATGATGTGTTAAATCAATAAACTATTCTCAATCCTTTAAGTATATATACTAACCAACCTTTATATCTCCCCAGGGGTGCCATTTTTGTTTCTATCTAGGCTGGTTAAAGCATGCTTAATTTCCACAAAGCTGCCAACAGTACTGCAAAACTTCTCTTCCCTTCTGTTTTAAGCAAGCAATTTTTAAGGTGCAATGTAGGGACATTGCTACTTCATTTTTGTAAGGCTGAACTATTAATTCTTCATTGGTCCAGAATTTATTATTCCTGCAATAGAGCAATGATGGTACCTTGGAGGATTTTTTTTGTTAAAAAAATGGACCTGCATTAGTGACAGAAACTAAATAGAAATAGAACTAAATAGAATTCTTTATTGGCCAAGTGTGATTGGACATGCAAGGAATTTGTCTTCAGTACATTTGCTCTCAGTGTACATTAAAGGAAATGGTACGTTCATCAGGAATCATAGGATACAACACTTAATGATAGTCATGGGGTACAAATAAGCAGTCAGATTATACTAGGAGACAATAATCAATATAAATCATAAGGATACAAGCAACAGGTTATAGTCATAGTGAGGTGGGTGGGTAATGGAATGATGAGAATAATAGTAACGCAGACTTAATAAATAGTTAGACTGTTGAGGGAATTATTTGTTTAGCAGAGTGATGGCATTCGGGAAAAGGGTAGGAGTTGAAAAAGTTTATGTCCAGGATGTGACTGGTTCTTAAATATTTTCCCATCCCTCTTTTTGACTCGTGCAGTATACAGGTCCTTGATGGAAGGCAAGTTGGTAGTAATTGTTTTTTCTGCAGTTCTGATTATCCTCTGTAGTCAGTGTCTGTCTTGTTGGGTTGCAGAATCAAACCAGACAGTTATAGAGGTGCAGATGACTGACTCAATAATTCCTCTGGATCAGCAGCTCCTTGAGCAGTTTAAGCTTTCTGAGTTGGCGCAGAAAGAACATTCTTTGTTTGCTTTTTTGATGACATTTTTGATATTAGGTGTCCATTTTAAGTCTTGTGATATAATAAAACCTAGCAATCTGAAGGATTCTATTGTCGATACTATGTTGTCTAGTATTGTAAGAGGTGGTGGTATGGGAGGGTTTCTCCTAAAATCTACCACCATTTCTATGGTTTTGAGTGTGTTTGGTTCCAGATTGTTCTGGTCGCACCATAAGGCTAGTTGTTCAACCTCTCATCTGTATGTGGATTCATTGTTGTCTCGAATGAGACCAATCACTACTGTATCATCTGCAAACTTCTGTACAGTAGGTGAGAAGGAGATATGAAGGCATCCATCTAGGAAAACAAAGAAAAGACAGGTAAGCTAGTGAGGAGAGGCCCTCCCTCACTGATGGGAAAAATAGGAAATAGGGAAACAACCAGGTTTTTCAACAGATGTAGTCTGAATTGTATAGCAATTCAGGCCTTTTTCCACTCACTGGAATTTAGATTAAAATTTCTAAAATTGACCTAAGAAACAAGTGAGGATAGCACAAAAGGCAAGCAGTTAGGCTGCAGTGCTGAACTGCCCTAGATAATGATTTGGATTATCTCTCTTCACCTAATTTAGTGCTTTCTCAACCTTAGCAATTTTAAAATGTATGGACCTCAACTCCTAGAATTCCCCAGCCACTTGCTGAGGTTGAGAAGCACTGATCCAACTGAACTTTTTATAATTTAGTGTAACTTGGAATCTCTATAAATTTTTATGTATTCGGGGTGAAGTGATATGCAAAGCACATATTTTGTTTAAAAAGACATGTTGTCAGGGTTCCACACCACAATCCTCAACTCAATTAAAATCCCAGAGAACGAAAGTCCAAAGAATGAAATTTTATTGAGAACATGGTCTTGGTACTATCTGTGGAATCCCGAATCTAAAGCTTCCGGGATTCCAACACCCAAGTAAAACTCAAAGTTCCACCCCATTAATCAT